>PVJS01000294.1:0-144825 GCA_004027185.1 Glis glis
AATCACAGCCCTCCTTAGGTCACTTCAGGAACCACCTGCGGAACCTCCCCCTGAGGAATTCGCCAGCGCCATCTTTGCCATTAATATGCTGAATCGCTGAATTGCTGAATCGCTGCCACGTGGAAGAGGCCCGGTACTCTAGAGCAGGCCTCTGCTAGTTCACCGGGCCCTTTCATGGCGCCGAGTAAAGGGCCCCGCATTCTCTGCCATTTGTTTATAGGATGTGGACATGTTACTTTGTAAACACAAAATTTAAACACACATTTGTGGAAGAGTTTGCTGATTATTGTAAGATTTTTGATTACAGCTCCTACTTCTAGTAATGCAGCAGCGAGTATAGAATTGTATACCTTACGTCATATTATTTGCCCTTGGAATGAAATGGATCATGGATCATGGCCACTTGATAAAGGCTAGAAAAATAGCTGGAAAGGATGTTTCCCCAAGATAAAGTTTATACTGTCATGGTTATTATTATTTAATCAGGTAGTGAATTCATCAAAATTTTATCAAGTATACATTTTGTGCCAGGAGTTGCCCATCTGTCCTGTTCCTCAGAGCTGAGGTTATTTTTGGCCTCACCAGTGACCTGGTGCCTATGAAGCCTCAGTATCTACTGGAGGAATTCCTGAAGCTCCCCGGTCGCAGGAAAAGTAGTAAGAATTGGATGAAATTATCTAAAATAAGTTCAGCTCATCATATACATTCTCTGGTGTGCTACCACCCTCCCCTCCCCAAACCGCTTCAATTAACCACACGCCTTTTCAGGACTACTGAGCCAGTCTTCTAAAAAGCAGGATTTTCAGAAAAGTACCATTTGATGATTGAAATTCTTAACATATTTTGTATCTTGAAACCTGTACGAGGGAGATAAGATACAGTGGCTCTTATCATTCTAATAGGACCTTTATCTCCATTTTAGTTTTCTATTGCTTGCCTAGATGCGGTCATTTAAGGAAATGGTTGGAATTGTTAAATAACATCACTTCTCTTCTGCTTTTAACAATGCTTCGGAAGATAAAATTACTTAATCTTCCTCTCAGCAAACATTTAGCGGTAGGGAGTAAGTTTCATTTATTATACTCTATCAATTGCCTGGCACATAGTATTAATAAATACTTGAATGGATGAACAATAAAGTTCAGGATCATTTCCATGTAAAGTCTACATGGGGGACCAAGTTCCCTAAACTAGGGTCATGGGAAAGCTGAATTTTTTTTTTTTTTGGTAGGCATTGTAGATTTAAATTTTAAGTAGTAGTCCTTTTTTTTTTTTTTTTGGTCATATTCTGGATTTCTCAAAAGTCAGAACGGTCCTTTGAAGATGGAAGCAGCTGTGCTGGCTGTGTGTCTGGAAAGAAAACTAGAGAGAAGAGCTTGGCCCATCTCTGCTTCGTACAGCTGAGTGCTCACCACCACCTCCTGTGTTTCCTACTGGACCCCAGGAACCTGACACACCGGGAGGTGGTTTGTGAGGGGAAGTTATTGAGTGTTACCCAGGGTGTCCACAGCAGGTGGAGATGCTCAAGAGAGCTCAGCTTAGCCCTGATCGCCTGTAGGTGGTCTGCACTTGCTGAGAGGCCCCCAGATTTATTCCCTGGGTGTAAGCTTACTCTCAGGAGCCCTGATGGCTTCATGCGAGAGCTTGGAGTTTAGCCTCTCTGTTCTCAGCAACCATGACCACTCAGGTTCCTTGGAGAGAGAAGTCAACGCTTGGATTATTATGAAGTTTGAGGGATTACTGTAGCAATGCTTTCTCTAAGACAACCTCGACAGCCAGGCATGGTGGTATATGCCTGTAATCCCAGTACTTGAGTGGCTGAGACAGGAGGATCTTAGTAGCATTGAGGCTGGTCTCAGCAACTTAGCGAGACCCTCAGCAACTAAGCGAGACCCTGTTTCAAAATAAAAAAATAAAAAATTGGGCTGAGGATCTAGCTCAGATATAGAACACCCTGGGGTCAACCCCCAGTACAAAAAAAAAAAAATCAACAGTTTGAAGAATGGTACCTGGATGTTTCAGATGTCCTGTAGAAACATTAGCAGTGAAGCCCAGCAGTTGACGGAGACAGATGCTGGGTGTGAATGCTTTAGTTAGTATCGATGCTGAGAGCAAGTCAATCAGCAATGATGTGTGTAGTAGCATAATTGGGTAGTAGCATTTCCACTGAGCACTCTCTATTCAGTACAGCTCAAAAGAAATAAAAATTTAGTGGAAATTACTTAGAAGAAAAAAATGATTTGGGCTAAAGTTTCAGAATTAGTGCCTTATATGAAAACCGGTGGTTTAGAACAATCCCGAGATGGTAGAAGTTACTCTTGGTACAGTCAACAGTTCTTTGTGGCATAGAGTAATGTAGATGAGAAATACCAGTGTTTGAGTAATGCAGTAGAGAGAAATTTGAGTATTTATATATATATTTTTTTACAAGTTTCATTTTTGGCTCTTAGCTGATGGGATTGTAGATTCCTTAACTGAGTTGTACAGTAGAAATCTCCGCAGGCTTGGGCGGTTACTGGGGGAAATTTGAGCGGGAAGGTTGAATACTCTGGGTGGAGATAGGGAGGGTGAGTTCCTGTAAGTCCTGAGAGGTACTAGTTCCTGAACTTTATTTAGTTGAGGAGGAATTACATTTCAAATAAAGTGGAAAGGCAGGCGTGGTGGTGCATGCCTGTAATCCCAGTACTTGGGAGGCTGAGACAGGAGGATCACAGGGTTGAGACCGGCCTTAGCAACTTAGCGAGATCCTGTTTCAAATTTAAAAAAAAATCGGGTGGGGGGTGCAGCTCAGGTAGAATGCCTCTGGGTTCAATCCCCAGTACCACCCCCCCCCCCAAAAAGAAGTCAGCAGTCATCCCTGGATAGAAAATGCATTCCTAACAAGCCAGCCAAAGAAACTGGGGAACAGGTCGAAATGAGAAAGGAAGGTGCATGGGCTGTATTTCTGCAGAAAACGGAGGCCAGGCTTGGCTGTGACATCCTGGAGGGATGTGTTTTCCAGGGACGACTAGGAATTGAGAAGTGACAAAGGTTCCCCTGGCACCTGCCTCCCAGTTAGTTGATGGTAAGAGGTTTGGTTCACTCGAGGGTCATCTGGGCAGAGGCAGGCCTCACGGGATGGAGGTCGAAGGCTCTCTGGATTTTGCATAAGCTGGCGCATTTACCATCGCAGCCAAGACTGATTTGTTGCATGTAGTAAGTGTGTCCGTCATCCTCCTCTCCCTGCCCTTCACGAAGTCAAAGTGGCCACAGGCAGGACAGTAGTAGCCCAGCACTGTCACTGCAAAATGAGTTGACCGGGTAACAGAGCGTTGCAAAAACTTAAATGTTCTTATAACTCCTTATGGAGACTTAATCCATCCTAACCTATTGCAGAGTATCTGAGCTTGGTCTTACGTTTTGCATTACACCTCTGTGTCAGAACGTTGGCTTGAGAGGTCCCGCCTGTGCTTCCTGTCCAGGCGTCTCCAAGGACCACAAGCTAGGATGCGTCTCTGGGTTCTTGCTGTGAAATGTCAGAGGAATCGGGGACTTACCTTGCCGCCACTATGGCGTACCGAGATCTAAGTAGTTGATATGTCTAAGAGGATTAATGTTTACTAGTGAAGTTCATCAAGGAGATAATCCTTTGGAGCCGGGCATGGTGCTGCACACCTATCATCCCATTACAGGGCTGGGAGTTTCCCTTAGTTCTTGTCTCCCCAAAAGAAAGGTTTCATTTGGGGGACACAGATTGGGTAGGCATGAAAGGCTTTATTGGGTAGATTCCACAGGAGGGTCACAGACCTGGTTAGTCCAGGAGCGGAGGAAAGGAGAGACCCCAGTGTGCCACATGGTCTTAGATTTTCCAGAAATTCCATCCCTCTTGCACATAGTCATTCAGGGGGCGATTACTTTCGGGTTTCACCCATGGCTTAGTGCGACTGCGCAGCATTGCATTGCGTGGGAAATCTATAGCTGCCATGTAACAGGCTGGACGTCTCTGACCACAGCTGGGTGGGGCAATCCCTGGCTCTCCTTTTGGGAAGGCATCTCTGTATCCCTATCCGGCTTATTCCTAGCTAGCTACTTAACAATCCCAGTACTTGGGAGGCTGAGACAGGAAGATGACAGGTTTGTGGCCAGCCTCAGCAACGTAGCCAGGCCTTCTGCTACTTAGTGAGATCCTGTTTCCAAATAAAAAAATAAAATAGGGCTGGGGGTGTAGCTCAGAGGTAGAATGTCCTGGGTTCCATCGCCAGTACCCCTCACCCCACCCCCACCCACATGGCTAAACCTTTGGGAGAGACTCAGGGTTTACCAAATAGTTTACAAGTGGGATATGCTGCTTGCCTGTTCCCTGTCTCGAGAGCTCCTGAGATGGTTGTCAGAAGAAAAACAGCTGCCACTGTGGGAAGACTCTGTCCTGCAGAGGCAGGGAAGAGCCTGTCTGTGCTTGCTCCTTGCTTTGCTAATTTTTTAAAAATCTGTAGGATTAGACTCTAGCATCTTACATTTTTTCCCCTCAGTGGAAGATTTATTTTGGAAAAAAAAGACTTCTTTCCACACAGACCAGTATTTTCAAAATCTATAAATAGTTTCTTGGGTGGAGAGTGCAAAAGGATTTTGTAGGTTTTTCTGCTACCCTCCTTGTACCCTTAAACTCAATGTGCCGGACAGGATTTTTTTTTTTTAATAATGGAGAAAGTGTGTATATTTAAATATTCTTTCATAAAAAAGGTGGTCGAGTTGGTTCAGCTGACATGGTGGGTTGGTTTTCCTCTTAAACATAGACCATACAAATTCATGTGAAATATTCATGGGAAATGTAAAGTACTTTCAAATCTTAAAGTGCCTCATTGCTGCTCAGAGAAAATAACTGTGTGTGTCTTTCCTCTGCTTCAAAGATGGAGTCAAAAGTCCTTTTGAGATTTCAGAAGCCACTCTGGTGTTTGGATCCCTACAGGGACACTCTCCAGGGTGTCCAGCCATTTCCCCCAAACTGTTCATCCTTCCCTGCGCTCTGCCCCCTGGCTGTGGGAGGGAGGACACCTGTGAATCAGGATGCTCACGGGCGGCTGGGCAGGTGACACACCCACGGCCAGGATGCTGCTGTGCGCAGCACTGGACAGCCTTGACTTGCAGCATCCTCTGTCCACAGTGACATCGACTCCTGGTGTACGTCTGCAGCGCTCCCAGGGGCAATGAGCCCGGGGACACAGGCTGGGCAGGCCACCTTTGTTCCTCACATCAATGGGGGGGGTACCAGGAGGGGGCACCTTAATTTCCATCCCCAAAGATGGTGCATGCAGTGAGCTTGGAGGACGAGGGTGGTTTTGATGAGTGTTGGATGCTGCGTCCGTGTGGCAAGTCCTGGGAGAACTCCGCTTGTCCCCGACCCAGAGGACAGGGCCAGGAGCTTCTATTCTGAGCTCTGGAAAGGCAGCAAGGCCCTGCTTTGTGTGGACCTAACGAGAGAAAATGTTCCCAGATCACTAGTATGTATTTGCAGCTGCCTACCCAAATAGAAAATTGTTACATTTTCCTCCTGAAATACATATTTAGGCTATGTTGAAATTTCCCCATTTCCTATGATCTGTTTTAATCTCTCCCTTCCTCCTCCTTCTCTGAAGAAGCCCCAGGGACTCTGCTGTGAATCGCTTCATCCTGTCCCTCCTAAGGCCCTGGCTGTCTGTCTCACGTGCTGTTTCTGCTGTGAGTTTGCCAGCCCTGTTCTTTGCTCTGTCCCTGCTGCGGCCTCCACAGTCTTGCCCTGAACGTGGCCCCTCTCCCCTTCCACGGAGAACTTCCTTCCTTCCTGACCTGTCTCTGCCTCTCTGCAGCTGCATCCCCTCCTGGCAGCTCAGAGTCCGTCTTCTCCCCTTCCTTCTGTGCACCTGTTCTCAGTACAGGGCACATCGAGACTTCGCAGATCTGAGTCTGTCCATTTATTTGTGCAAATGGGGAAACTAAGGGCCAGGGAAGCTGTGATCTGGCCAGATTGAGAGGCTTGGTCCGTGGCAACCTTGGGAACCAATGCAAATTTTGAAACCTTGCAAGTAGACAAAGAGTTCTTAGACTTTGAACCAAAAGCATGGTCCCCAAAGAGAAAATGGTGATAAATTGGACTTCATCAAAATTAAGCATTTTTGCCCTGAGAAAGTAAGGATGAAAGGTGAGCTACAGACTGGTTGAAAATATTTGCACCCCGTGCATTCAACAAAAGACTTGTATATGCAAAAACCTCAACAAGTCCACAGCTGGGTGTGTAGCTCAGTGGTGGAGCGCTTGTGCAACATGCACCAGGCGAGGCCCTGGGTTCAAGCCCTAGCACCGCAGAAATTAAAGCCCGTGCGCAAGCAGAAAACTCTAAAAACTCCCTATCGCTAGAAATGCACGTAGAAAATGGGCAAAAGGTGTGTACAAACATTTCATCAAAGAGGATGAGCAGGTGGAGAATGAACGCCTAAAAAGATGTTCAGCCATATTAGAGAAAGCAAAGCAAAAATTAAAGCTACTTTGAGACTATCACCAACACACCTGTCAGCATGGCTAAAGTTAAAAATAGTAGCAATGCCAGGTGCTGGCAGGAATGCAGAGAAACAAGCTCACTCATACGCAGTGATGCCAGGGATCGAAACTGGTACAGTCTCTCTGGAGAGGTGGCCTGTTTCCTTTAAAAACAGAAAGGGACTCACCGTCCGACCAGGAATCACACCCTTGGGCATTCATTCCGGCCACTTGTACACGATGCTCATAGCAGCTTTATCCTTAATGGCGCCAACCTGGAAGCCACCTAGCTCCTGCAGTGGGAGGTGGCGGGTGTGTGCATGCTGTGGAGCGCCCCTTGGCAATGCAGGGCCGAGCGCTGCTGCACACAACGGCCCGGGTGAGCTGCCCGAACACCATGCTGGATGAGAAGGCCAAGCTCAGTGGGACACAGGCTGCAGGATTCCTGTGATGTAATTGTAGAGATGGAGAAGAGATAAGGGATCTCCAGAGACGGAGGAGATAGGGCTGCGTGAGGATAGGGAGGTAGCTTGAAGGAGTTTTATGGTGATGGTACCGTTGACTGTTTTGTGGGGGTGCTTACATGAAGTTATGTATTTGAAGAAATTACATAGAACTTATACACACTATATATACCTGTGCATGCCATGCACACTTGCAGAGCACATACAGACATGTGCACGTGCATGCACACCTGTCCATGCCATGCATATCTCATATGTGTACACACGACACACCATAGGCACGCACACCCTTGCCCATACTATACACATGCACACACCTAGACCACACACAGAGGTGTGCACGCACGTACACTGTATACTTGTGCAAGCATGTACAACGTGCACACACAAGTGCACGTATAGCTGGGGAAATTTTTTTTTTTCGGTGCCGGGGATTGAACCCAGGGGCGTTCTACCTCTGCGCTACACCCCCAGCCCTATTTTTTTTTATGTTTTATTTTGAAACTGGGTCTCACGAAGTTGCGGAGGGCCTAACTAGGTGGAGAAAGAGAGAGAGAGCTGAGGCTGGCCGCGAACCCGGATCCTCTGGTCTCCGCCTCCCAAAGTACTGGGATTACAAGCATGCGACACCACGCCCGGCAGCTGGGGAAATCTGACCAAGCTCTGTAGGTTGTGTCGACCTCAATTCTCCGGTTCTAAGGATGAGCTCTGGGTGTGCGGATGGCCACCCTGGGGGAACCTGGGGGAAGGGTTCGTGCGACCTTCCTGTTGACTTCCTGACTTCCTATGAAATGATTTCAAAAGAAGTTCAAAGGAAACATGGCTATGGATTTAGCTTAAACATCCCCATGATGGAGTATTGAGGAGGGACTGTAGGCTCCACACTGTGGAGAGCAGGACTGTGGCGGCTGCAGGACCTGCTCCTCCCCATAGCTGCTCCAGGGCTCTAAGTCCTCTGGCATTGGTCGCCCTTCCCCAGGGGCTAAGAAGGTGGGTCGTGTCATCTTCTAGGGTTAAATCCCTTCTGTCACCTGTATGGAGGTGGCATCCAGATACTTGGAGGTTATCTCCCCACCATCTTCACAGAGCCACCCGACGCTCTAGCCTTGGGTGGCTGGGGCTTCCCCTCCCCTGGGGAAAAGCGCTGGATCCGTTGTGTCCCCGACGCCTGCTCAGGTCGCGTCCCCAAGAGGCGTTCGATAGTCAGTTGTTTCTGTATTCAGATTTGTGGTTTGTTGTTGTCGTTGAGGGCTTTGTTTGAAATTTTTGGGTTTATTTTTTAGGTGTTATATGTTTATTATGTGATAATCAAAAACGACCAGAATAGAAATGACATTAAGTGTTACGGCTTAAACTCACAGGGAAGATTCTAGCTTTGTCCATAACACTGTCTTGTGTGTGTGGTACTAGGGATTGAACCCAGAGACATTCTACCTCTCTAAGTTGGTGAGGGTCTCACTAAATTGCTGAGACTGGCCAAACCTGCAATCCTCCTGTCTCAGCTTTGAAAGTACTGGGATTACAAGTGTGTGCCACCACACCTGGCTATAACAACAGTTTTTTTTTAATCAGCTTTGAGGTATAATTGACAAATAAGTAACATATATAAGGTGTCTAATGCGGTGTTTTGATATCATGTACCTTATGAAACAATTACCATCATCCAACAAATTAACACATCCCTCAATTCACATAGTTGCTTTTTGGGTGTGGGATGAGATTGGGTATTGAGATGTGTTCTTGGGAAATTTCGAGTAGACAGTACATACATTAGCATTAACTATGGTCACCACGTTTTACATTAGGTCTCTATAGTTTGTCTTATGACTGAAAGTCTGCAACCTTTTACCAACATCTCATTTTCCCCACCCCTGAGCCCTGGTTGTAGCCACCACCTCCCCTGTTTCTATGAGCTCTACTTCTTGGATTTCACATGCATCTGAGATCATATACTATTTGTCTTTCTGTGTCTGGATTCTTGCACTTAGCAAATGCGATCCACATTCGTCGATGTTGCTGTAACTAGCAGGATTTCTTTTTTTTTTAAGGTCGGGTAGTAGTCCACTGTGTGTACTACATACTCGTTGTCTTCATTTGCTGATGGACACTGGGGTGGTCTCTGCGTTTTGGCGATCGCAAACCATGCTGCGGTACACATAGGGGTGCAACTATCTCTTTGAGATGCTGATTTCGTCTCCTGTAGAAGTGGGATTGTGGGATTATGTGGCAGCTCTTTGGGTTTCTTAAGGAAACTTGATACTGTCTGTCTTGCAAAATGGCTGTACTTATTACCTTCCCACCAAACCCTTTTCTCCACATCCTTGCCGGCAATGTGGAACTTAAATTTCCGAATCACGCTGGGGGATGCGCTGATGCCAGCACCGGTGATGTGAACCCTGATCCCCCGTCCCTGTGGACAGGGTAGGGCAGCCTCTCAGCTTGCTTGAGCTCACTGGTACTTTGGCTTAAAAAGACATCTGAGCACAGGGCCATACCTCATTAAAGCAGTGGCTTAAATGATCCTGAGAACACTTCAGTCCAATTCCAGGTGTGCATGTGCGTCCAAACGGGGGGATGGTGCTGTGTTGATATAAAATGAAGGCTGTGTGGGCCCTGGGTCCTTGCCCCGTTTGCACTTCCCCGTGCCGACATGGACAAATAGTGTCTGCTGAACTCTGTTTACAGGCGTGCTCTTAGTGTTTAACTTTCTGGATTGGAATGAACTTTCATGTTTACTAAGGCTAGCCCATTTCTTCCTGCTCTCGAAGCCATTAAGCCTTTGATAAATTCAGCAGTTTTCCTCTCTGACTCTGTAGCACGGCAGTTCTCTAGTGAACGCTTTTACACGTGGGCTCTGTGACTCACGGTCCCCTGGCCGTCCCTGGTGGCTGTCTCCCGGCGTCTGAGACCGACCCTCTGGACTGCTCACCGAGGGCTGACCCAACGTGACTGTTCAGTCCCGGAACTGACATGGACATTTCGGTTTCTCTGTATTGTCCTTCCACACATGGCTCCCACATCCTTCCCAGTGTGATATTTTGACATTTCCTGCCATGCGTAGTGGAGCGGCGTTACTGCTGCATTGGGCAGCTCTGCGGTGACTGTCGTCTCGACTCTGGGTCCTGTGGCAGGTGTCTTTGCCTTGCTGGGTTCATTACAGTCCATGTCAAACAAACATAGTAACAACTGTGGACTCGACAGAATTTAAACAACCAGTTTATTTGTGGAGTGCCCCGGGAGATTCCCGACTCATTTTGTATAACCAAATACTCTTTTATTTTCCTTGTTTTTCTGTGATTGTGTCCCCTTCCTAATAGGAAGAACAAAAATCAGACACACTGTGTGTGTGTGTGCGCGCGCACGCGCACAGGACAGCATTAGGAAGTGTCATGGTTAGATACAGAATGACCCCTGAAGAGCTCGTATATTACACTTAGGGTTGACCTGTAATGGATTTATCTGGGTGGTGGTCTGGGCCGGTAGGATGTGGTTGGAGAAGGTGGCTCTTTGAAGGTGTGGCCCTGGGGATTGTGCTTCTGTCTTGAATTCCCTTGCTTGCTTTTTCTCTCTGCTTCTGGCCTCCATGATGTGAGAACAGAGCCTCGTGCTCTCCCTCTCTGTTTCCTACCGCCATGCCCTGAGATCCACGGTCCCCAGCCTCACATGGACTGAACCTCAAATCCCCAAGGAAACCGTGAGCAGATCTTCCTTCTTCTAAGTGACACAGTCAGGTCTTTGGATTATAGCAGTGAGACTGCCGAGCTAAGACAGGGAGGGAGGGTTACAGGCTGGCTCACGAGGTCTGCGAGGTCCGGATGACATGCAGTCCAAAAGCCAGTAAGGAAGGGCCAGGCCGGCCTGGTTCCAAATCCATGTTGGCTCCTGCAAATCAAGCTAGAGATGATGGAAGGTGGTTTCCATCATCCCTGCCTTCCAACTCTCTCTTCTCAAAATAAGTAAACGCAACATTCAATCAAACCAACTTGCAAGACTCGAGATCTGCAAAGTTAAGACTACATTTTAAGAAATGGACACAGCTTTATTGAATATTCACATAGCATTAAGACCTCTCTTCCTACAGTGGGACTTTTCTTTTTTGATTAAAAGGAAGATATCTAAATTCTCAAATCCTAATAATAGAAAAACCCATGCTTCCTTGTTTAGAATTTTTAGCAAGTTATTGCAGCATTTTCTCTTCAGATTGGTATTTTTGAATCTTCTGCACTAACTAGCTAGGATGGCCGCTGGGGCATCCCACAGGGGCCTTGGGTGGAGCCTCTCTCGTCCTCATGTCAGGGACTTGAGGAAAGCCGCCCCCACCCCACAGCAGCACCGGGGAACGCGTACAGCACACCATCACAACATCTCGAAGATGGAGTTCCTATTTCAAGGTCTTAGGGACTTGGGCACTAAGAGTAATTGCCTTTAATAGCAGAACCTTACTGTTAAGACACAGAACCCGGCACTTCTGGGAGTCTTTGCCTCTTGTTCCTTTGTTTGGAGGAGAATGGACTCCAACAGAGCATTTCCTTAATCCCTCTGACCTGGAGTTCTCGATATCTTGAAGAGAAAAGCTACAAGGTTATGTGAAATTACAAAAAAAAAATACTAATAAGACCATAAATGGTCTGGGACCCGATTACTTAAAAATTTTCATGCAGTTGCCTATTGAAAATACACATTTCCTTTCTGTTCATACCATTAGCTAAACATTTCAAGGCACCTTATCGCTTATATATGCTTATAATCCCAAATCATGCTAATCTCTACTTTTGATTTTTTACCTTCCTGCTTGAATATTTAAATAAGTTTTGGTGATTTTATAATCTTAACCCAGGTGTTATGTCTTGATTACCTTTTTAAAATATCTTTATGGGATGGAGATGTCTACATTCAACCTCGCAAACATGGCCCGAGCAGGTGCTAATTTGGCAGCCTGGATAATCATGAAGGCGAGACGTGGCAGAGCGTGAAATGACATGACCCCCGTGCCTGGGACGGCAGCAGCAGGGCCAGGCTTGGGAGGGACTCGTGCTCCTGTGAGGAGTCTGCTCTTGATCCTAAAAGCAACGAGGGGCCTTGGACGTGTGTTAGGTAGAGACGCCACACAGCCACAATCCCGTTTTTGCAAGAGATGGCGCTGGCTTGTGGGGAGCACAGGGTGGCCTTCAGGTCCCCAGCAGTGAGCAGGCTGTTCTGCCAGGCAAGGAGCTCATGATATCTGGGATCCGGTGATGATGGTGGCGTTGAAGAAGGGCAGATGGAGTGTGTGTGTGTGTTGCTAGGGATGGAACCCGGGACCTTGTGCATGCTAGATAAGTGCTCTACCATTGAGCTACACCCTCAGCCCAAGCAAATGGATCCTCAAGGGGTTGGGAGTTGGGGCTTCCTCAGAACTCTTGATGCCTGTGTCTTTCTTTGGCCCTGTGGTCCCTCCCAGCAGTGCTGGGCATCTCTCACTCGGTACCCCCGAGCGTGCCTAGCAGGTCTGTTCTCTCAGGCTTTCTTGTCCAATCGGAAAGTCTGTCACAAGTTTGAATATGTATCGGATTGAATGAATACTAGTTGAGTTTTTTAAAAACATATTTCATCACATGCTTCGTGTTTTGAGACATTTCACTTTCAGTGCGTTTTATCTTTTCAACTTTGATAGAACGCAGATGGGTATTACTAGCTCTATTTTGTCCATGAAGAAAATGAGGCACAGGCTAGCTAACTGGCCCCTCCAGGCCCCAGCTGTGTGCAGATGGATTGGCGTGAGAAGACCCCCCACCCCCAGGTCTGCCTCCTACCATCCAGTGCAGGTAGAAGCTGCTGTGAGCAATATACTTTGTTTTTGGAGAAAAGAAAAGCATATTGCTAGCCAAGTATGGTGGCACATGCCTGTAATCCCAGTACTCAGGGGGCTGAGACAGGAGGATCACAGACTTGAGGCCAGCCTCAGCAACTTAGTGAGATCCTGTTTCAAAATGAAACATTAAAAAGGGCTGGGGGTATAGCTCAGAGGTAGAATGTCCCTGGATTCAATCCCCAGTACCCACCCCCCAAAAAAGAGAACGAAAAAAAGAAAAACTTATCATAGAACTAACACACAAGGCTACTGCATCCACAGGGGAAGGAGAGCGCCTTAAAGGGTGCCCCCTCTGCCTTATAAAGCAATCGGCTTAGGAGAGCAACGTTAGCAAGGCTCCTGGCAGCCATAGAATTCCAAACATGGAAATGACGGCTTTGTTATATAAAGCATTCGTTCCAGCCTTAAATAATAAAATAAACTCCTGACACCAAGAATGGAAAAGATCACCGTTAAGCTGGTCTGTCTACTCACAACTAATCCCAGCCGTGGCCGTAGCTCTATGGTGCACACTTTTTTATTTTGGTCTGAGAGGACCACGTGGCTCACCAGGATTCCATGTTTTGAGCCAGACTCGCAAGGGCTGGTGGGCTCCCCTGAAGTTCCAGTTGGGTCCAAGTTTGCCAACATGGGCCTGAGGTCAAGATGGAGAAAAGGGAGCCGACGTGACCTCCTGGGTCACCTTAACGTTTGCAGTTGGTTGGGCCACTTTCCAGTAAGGTTTTCTCCGCTTTTGCCTTAAAACACCAAGTCGCAGTCTAAGCAAAAGGATTGGGGAGGAGCAAGAAGGATTCTGTCTTGTGAGTGTTAACCTTCTGACAATTTTTCTTTGCCTGCATTTTCATTTTTACGTGTGTGTGTGTGGTACTGGGGATTGAACCCCAGGCATTCTACCTCCGAGCTACACCCGCAGCCCTATTCTTTATTTTGAATCAGGGTCTCACTAAGTTGCGAGGGCCTCACTAAGTAGCTGAGGCTGGCCGTAAACCTGTGATCCTCCTGTCTCAGCCTCCCAAGTACTGGGATGACAAGCGTGCGCCACCATGCCTGGATGCATTTTTACTTTAAATTTATGATTTGTCAGTATGTCTCTTGGTACCAGAACATAGCAGTTTTAATTTCTCCTGCTGGAATTGGAGGTGTTCTGGAACTTCTTTGCGAATAGGTAGGATTATTCACGAAGTAGACAGTGTTTCAAACAAATCGTGTTTACTTTCTAGTCACTGACGTTCAAACTTCTACATTTACTGTTGTGTTTTCTTACTCCTACAGTGAAAAGGGAGTTAAATAAACGGGTATCTGGAATATTGAGGCATGGAAAATATGCTCTCTGGAGTTTTCTATGGAAAATATTCAAGCAAATGATTCTGTGGTTCAAGTCCTTTTGACGTGAGTGAACTACTTTTGAAGGAGCAAAAATTCTTGAGGTATAAATTTAGAATTGGCAGAAGTCCTTAGCATCGAAGAGGCTCCTCCTATTGATTGGCAATGACTTTGAAAATATCCTCCAGTGACTTTAGTTTCCAGGTCAGAGGAATAATAATTAACCTCTAGACCAGGGGCCATGCTTTGTGGAATAATAGAAGTAACATAAAGTGTTGCTTAGGAGTGTGGGGTGGAGAACTACTTCTTTGTTGTTGTTGTTTTGTTGCCTTTAATTTAGTTGGCTTCACCTTGAAGACTGTGCTCTGCACAGACGCCCTGGGAGGGGAGAGAAGGAGCCGCCAGTTGGTTGTTCAGCCTGAACTAATGTAAAATTAAGGCGAAACCCCACGTGCTTGCAGAGCTCACTGTGTTTCCATAGTGACACGAGGGCACTGATTATGGTCAAGCCTTGGACAGAAACCAAGGAGATGTCTGGCAGGAAGATGTTTCTGGAAAGTCGATCGGCTAGCTTCTGTCTCTGTCATCTGTCAATCAATCTATGTATGCCTCCTACCTATCTTTCCTATCTGTCATCTGTCTCCTATCAATCTGTTATCTACCTAGATTCTATATATAATTCATTATTTGTCATTTATGATATATCATCTGTTACCATGTATCCATCATCTGTTATGTAATTAATATCTGACGACACCTCTACCATCTATCTGTATCTATCTTGATTAGCACAAGAAAAATTTGGTTGTTTCAAAAAAAAAATGGCAAAACATGAAAGCCCCCAATTAGAAAGATTGCTGAGATAAATTTGCAGTGAGCGTCTGTCATCTCTTGGACCTCTGTCGACCAGATGCCAAAGTAGTTGAGGATTTTAAAAGTAGCAAGGCTATTTTTAGCCCTGAAGCTTTGGTCCCAGGGCTACAGCCGTTGGAACCCTTTGGGTAACCTGCAAGTGGGGCCATTGTCTGACTCATTCTGATCATAGAATCATTGTGGGTTTTCTTTCCCCCCTCTCCCCTGTCCCCCCCCAATGTGGCCACCGAACAGCTAATTAATCACCCTGAGTGTGCAGCCTGATTAGCTATATCACTCCTTCTGTCCAGTCGTAGTCAAGTCTCTGTGTGCCAGGGAGAGACAGACGTGTTTCTAGCTAGATTGTGAGTAAATTCATCAACACACAGTCCCTGGCTTAGAAAAGAACTGCACCGTGACTGCCTTCTGAAGGACATTGTCCCCTTCATGAAGGCGTGGCAGTCTGGTCTTGCGGATAAGCCATGTATGTATGTTTGCAAGATGAAGCTTAGCTGGCCACGCCGGGTACCTGAAGGTCACCACCGGGATTCGCACAGAGCTCTGGCCTGGGAAGGGACTGGAGGAGTTGAGCTCAAGGTAGTTGCCAGGTTGTCCTTGAGAGAGAGAAAAATACCCAGAACCATGTGCGGAAGTGGGCAAGACATCCAGGGATCGACAAGCATGCGCACAGCCAGTCTCTTCTCTGGATACTGAATGCATTAGTTTTGCTAGAATGGAAGATTCTAGGTGTGGTTCTAATGGAAAAAAAGTTTTGGAATTGGACAGATGTTTTTCCTTAGATTCACAGTCCCGGGCAAGAAACAAATGCCATGCGTACCTCATTTTCTCACCTGTACAATAGCATGGAAGATCATTTAGGTCAGGCATGGTGGTACCTGCCTGTAATCCCAGTACTTGAGATGCTGAGACGGGAGGTTTGCAAGTTCAAGGCTGGCCTTAGTAATGTAGCGAGATGCTGTTTCAAAACAAGAAGGGCTAGGGGTGTAGCCCCTGGGTACAATACCCAGTACCCCCCAAAATCATTTGAGACATTTTGGGGGCAGAGGCTCCCAAACATTTCTGTAAGATGCCATGTTTCGTAGCTGACACGAGAGCTTCTGAATTCTGCTACAGCACAAGGGATGGCTGTCTGCCCTTGGAGCCTGGTAGGGGCCTCCAGGACCTGGCTTGGGGACCCTGATGTGGGTCAAGTGCGTGACATGGGGAAGTCATTCTGTAGTGTCTTCCTCACCCCCTTGCCGGGGGACTGACACATCTGAGATATGAGAGTAACCTGGGTTTTCTTAAAATCTTGTCTGAACATCTGCTGTGGCTGATCTCATGGTGGGCACAATTTAGTTATCAAACCAAATAAAATACCTGCTTGGTAATATCAAATCATCTTCAGCCCTTTTTCTGGGATTCTGTCTGCGTCGGTGAGTGGGGATCTGAGAAGAAACGTTCTGTTAGGCCATCTTTAATGTCCTCTTAGATAGGGAGTCGTGGGCTGCAAGAGAAATGGACTTATTTTCTTTTAGGCTTAAATTCTTAGCAACCTGAGCCTTCCAAAGGAAGACGTAATGTCAATCAAGACTGTATTCAAAGTTTATTTCCTTTAAAGAAGTTAGCCTATACTGAAAAGAGTCTCCCCCCCACACCAGACTTACTAGTACAGTTGAGGAATGAATGAAATTTGAGCCGAACTTTGGATGTAGATCAAAATGTGGAATGAGGCTAGGATTTACCAGGACTTACGGCTTGATGGTAGAATGGTTCCAAGCAGCCAGGTGACCAGGCCAGGGCTGGAGGCCGGGAAAGGCCACCGGAGTGCTTTCCTGGTGGTAAGGTAGCATCTTGCCCTGAGGCCAAAGTGTGGTCCTCCATTATTGTGAGCGCCAGATCCAACCTCACTGGTTTCTCTTCCTAATTCCGGACTTTGCTTTCCCTCTGGGTGTTCCATCAATCGCAGGGATCAATCCCTGGTTTTGATCTTTTTTTTTTTTAATAAATGCTGAGCATGGGACCAATTAGATGAATCAACATGGCAGTTCACGTGAAAACTGCTCCTATTATATTAAAGAACAGTTAAGGGAAAATCACGTGGTGAAGGACAGAGGGAAGACCGGCTTCTGAGGGGCTCAGAGCTGCCATCTTTTTGGGGTTTCTCAGGGGCTGAGCACATGGGTTTGGTGGTAGGGTCATTTCTGTTCTGCCCTCTAAAGGCAGAATGAGCTAGCTTTTTCAGTGAGTAGGAGCTGGGAGCCTAGATCGGGCTGACCTGCCCTAGTCCCAGTGGTGGTCAGATTCCTTAATTCTACCCTCAAGCACTTGAAGCAGCTGGGTGTGGGTGTCAACCCCTTGACCAAATCTCCTCTGATCGACGGGCCTGGACTCTCCCTGGAGACTAGACAGACCCTCTAGGCTTCAGTGATTTTATTTCTTCTACATTTTGTTTTTATCATTCTTCTTCAAAGCCAACCATTTTTCTCTCTCTTTCTCGGAGCATTACCATTAGGTGTGGTCATTTGTTAGAAATTGAAACGTGACATGTTAAAGTCAACTCCACAGCCAGTGTTCTAATGCAATGACCAGTTCTCTTCCCTTGTTCTCGTCATCAATGATAAAAATATTCCAGAGCATACCAAATAAAATGTGTGGCGGTGGCGAGATTTTGGACATCCTTTTTAAAAAGAGATTTAGGATGGTGCTGCCAAAAGCAGTTGAATCGTCTCAGTGGAATAGCAATGGCTACAGTTGTAAAATGCACCATAAATATGACAGCCGGCTTAATATTGGCTTCCTGTTTGTACAACTCCCTTCACTGATGGCTGTATAGCATCACCTTAGCAAGATAACTGCTTATCAGTTGATGAGGGCATGCATGTTCATACTTTTCTATTGCTTTATGGACTCACAGGTAGACACCAGCCTTTCATTTTGTTGGGGGTATGGCGAGTCTATACAGCCAGCTGTGAGTTAGTCAGCTGTCAAATACGACAGGGCCACCTCCTATGACATACATCCTTAGAAAAAGCTTTTTCACTAATTTTTTTTATGCCTCATAATAACTGTTCATTTGTTTGCTATGTTTTTCATTGAAACTTGAATTCTTCACTCTTGGAAGAATGATGGTTTGATCAGAATATTAGGGGGGAAAAATGAACCGATTCCAAAAAAAAAAAATTCAAGGGCAAAATCAGTATTCTGTGTGCATTGGAGCTTATAATTAGAAAAGGCTGTTGTATGTTAAGAAAGGTTATTTTGTTCCATACGCTTCGTGGCTTAGCCCTTAAGAAAAAAATGTAAACACAGTCTCGCCCTCCCTGTCTTCAGTCTGTGAATCTTTGGCTTTAACGTTTGATTCTCGTGGGAACGATCTTTTTCTCATCTGTCCTGGATTTCAGTGGGTCTCATGTTCCTTTGCTTTATCGAATGCTTCCTTTGGTATGGGTCATTTATTTTTCAAAAATACCGTAGCAGTTTAAAGTCCTTGTGACTGGCACGCTTGAATAGGAAAATCCTCATTAATGGAAGAAGATGCCGATCGGTCATGGTGTTGGCCCGCTATCACCAGCTAGACTACTACACGATCCATTGCTGATTAAGTGGATGAGATCTGCCCGTGCAGATCGGGAAGGCCACGGGCAGACATCCTGCACCCGTAGACATGGATAAGATTGTGTAGATCGAATCCTCTACCCTAGGAGCCAAAACCAAGACAGGAGGGGCCAGCAACAAAGTGTGTTGAGCAAATGAGTTTAATGTAACCATGCAATGATTTTTTTTTTAAATGAGGGCAGGGAAAGAAGTTAAGGTGTGTGACCTACAGTGTTCTTTATAAAATTCTAATTATAAGGCAAACAAAATATACAGGTATAACTGTCGGCATGTTTTCTTCGACTCCATTAAGTGATCAGCTCTGTCCATTGAAATGGTTCTGTTTTTGCATTCTCTTGCAGGTGACATCACTCAGAAGGGATATGAAAAGAAGAGGTCGAAGTTAATTGGAGCCTACCTTCCCCAGCCTCCGAGTACGTAACCTTCATGAGTAACGTAAACACATTGTCTAGTTTGAGTTAACTGCAACATGCCAGAGAAACAGCTTAAAGCAAATTCTTCCTTAGCCCCAGTTCTGCATGAAGATCACACATTGGATGTAAGCGTTCGCCACATGCGATTCCTTTGTGTGACGACACATGTATTGCGGATCGAGAAGGCACGTAAGGTTTTCCTAATAATATGCCTAATGTGATAGATATTACCTCTGTAGGTAGAGATCAATAATGTATTGATTACTTTGAAATGCAATAATCGTGAAGATAGAGCTGTGGTGATTTCAATGTGATTTTTTGGTTGAGGGAGTTAATTATTGCTATTGGTTATGATTTAAATTAATATGAGGTTTTCATGGCTGTCGCGGGGGTGACAAATTTGGAAATCTAGATGATGGTATGATATCCTGCCGGCAGTTATGAAATTAAAGTCAGTTATGTTTTGAGACGTGGTTGTAAAATGTGTATGACTGATTCTGGAACAGTACCAATTCTGTTGCTTTCTAGCATTTTTACGCTTGCAGAGTTGGAGAATCTCTGTCCTTAATGGGGGTTCTGTAAGTTGCAGGCAACTGAAAATGGTTCTAGACTGGAGTTCAAACACCTCAGTTCCAGTGTGTAAGCTCAGTTGACTTTGAGGAGACTTTGAATATTTGCTACACTTTAGGAATGACTTCAGAGCTCATGCAAGCAACTTTGTTTTTCCTCAAGGAAAGAGGCTAACAGCCTACGTCTTAAAGACAAAAGCGAAGCAGTGTGGCTTGCACCTTTGGAACAAAATCTTAAAAGGTTTAAGTGTAACCACATGTGCTCGTACCCCTGTTCTGGGATGGATGGGGCTCTGACACCTCCAGCGGGTGCTGGCTTGGGAAGGAGTGGTCCAGGGTGCTGAAGTCCCAGGAAACTTGAGTGTTGTTTCTGCTGCACTTTTTGTTTGGAAATTTTGTGTGTGCTTTTTCTTGCTTTGATTTTGTACGGAAGTTGAGCCCAGGGTGGCCCTGTTTGTTTAGCTTTCCTGGGCTGAAGGATGGGGTTCCTGTGGTCTGACTTTGGAAGACAAGGAACATCGTTTTATCTCGGAACAAAAAGTCTGTGGGTTGGCAGAGTGCTTGGACAGAAGGCTTAGGGCCAGTGTTGGAGTGAGGTGCTTAGAGGAAGTCATCTCTTCTTTCTCTTTTCTTCTGAGACCCCCTTGACAATGGGTGTATTAGAGGCCATGTGGATTTGCTGGTTCTTGTCTGCGGGTCCCTTGAAGGTCCAGGAGGAAGGCCGGTGGGCCAATGGTGGGCTTTTGCCACGGTCGGGCTTTGAGTTCTTGGCCTTCCCAAACAAAAGTGAAACAGAAGCCATTCCCGCGGTCCGGTTCCCGGTGCTGGGTGCGCCCGCGCCCGGTGGTCCCCTTGGGGGTCTATGTGCGGTTCTGCATGGGGTCGCCAGCTCTGCTCAGCGCTGTAACAAATTTAAAAAAAACTAAAGTCTGAATTAATTAGTTTTTTTTCAACTTGTTACAGCAGCGAATGGAGCTGCCGTGGTTCGGTGTAGACTGCAGCCCAGTGAAGGCCCAGCGAGGAGACCCTTCCGCTCTGCCCACATCGGGGTGTGCGACATCCGAGAAGCCGCGGCCCGGGAGCGGGCGGCCAGCGCCGCGGGGAACCGGCCTCTGTTTTACTTTCGTTTCGGTGAGCTGAGCGCTGCCATGCTGAGCCAGAACCCAGGGCCCGGGGTGTGTTCAGACACTGGATGTGTTCTAAGTACCTAAGTGCAGGGCATGGCGCTGGGGGAGCCGGAGGGACTGTCCCCCAGGGGCCACCTACCATGCTGCTCAATCACAGGGCTTGCCCTGGAGGTAATTGTCCCCAAGAGTCAGGGCCCCTTGGCCGTGTTTCCTGGGAAGGTAGAATGTTCTGGGTCTACAGCCTCTGATGTCTTGGTTATAGCATCCGGTACAGAGCACTTGAGAAATGTGCATGCGTGGCATGAAATTCTTCTTAAAATTGTTGGACTTTTAGCTTCTGATAGTCAAAATTCCTTTGGAGGAATGAATGGCCAAACCTGGGCCTCTGAGATGGGCTAAAGGCATCTCTGAGAGTTCTAGCATGTTTCTGTCTCCAAAGAGCAAAACTCAAGGTTTTCAAGTTAGAAAAACCAGACCAGTTCATCCTAGAGGGTACGCCAAGACACCAGGACCCCAGCTGAAAGGTCACAGTCGTTTCAGGTGGTATTTTGCACATAAGACGTTCATGAGGTAAAGGGTGACTTCGATGCACCCTTGAATAGAATGAGAAGATGGGCTTCTGTACATTGGATTTTTAGGTTCGTATTCTGGGATATACCTCAAAATGCATAGTTTTAAAATCGCGTACATTCGGGCATGGTGGCTGCATGCCTGTAAACCCACTGACCCTGGAGGCTGAAGCAGGAGGATCCCAAGTTGGAGGCCAGCCTGGACAACTTAGCAAGATGCATCTCAAAATGAAAAGGGCTGGCCGGGGATGGTGGCGCACGCTTGTAATCCCAGTACTTGGGAGGCGGAGACCGGAGGATCCGGGTTCGCAGCCAGCCTCAGCTACTTAGTGAGGCCCTCCACAACTTCGTGAGACCTGGTTTCAAAATAAAGTATAAAATATAGGGCCAGGGGTGTAGCTTGGAGGTAGAACGCACCTGGGTTCAACCCCTGGTACCACAAAAAAAAAAAAAAAAAAGAAAAGGGCTGGAGATGTTGTTCAGAGGCAGAGCACCTCTGGGTTCTATCCCCAGTACCACCAAAAAAAAAAAAAAAGTCATGTATAAATAAATACTAAAGAGACAAATCTCAATATTACGA
This sequence comes from Glis glis, assembly GCA_004027185.1. Lineage (NCBI taxonomy): Eukaryota > Metazoa > Chordata > Mammalia > Rodentia > Gliridae > Glis > Glis glis. Next base: position 21,856 of record PVJS01000294.1, read on the forward strand.
TTGGCCACCAAGATCTCAAAAGCAGACATCCCAGACTGTCTGTCTCTCTGCTTCACATTTGTCTTCTAGTAACCTTCCTGACACTCATCATGCCCTCGTGGGGAGAGAGGTCGATGAGTCCGTGGTTTGTACCCACAGCACATGGAATACCAGTCGCAAGGCGGGCCAGCGTCTCCTTGCACTTAGACAGCAGGAAAGCCTTCAAAGAACTGGTTTGGCGGACGTCAGAGCCAATGTGTTGAGCGCTTCAGTTTGTGCAGTGCTGTAAGCGAGCCTCCTGCCTCAGCCATCGCTAACCTGTGATGACAGTTGTGTTTTTATTTCTCATTTGGACAGATTAAAATGGAGTGCTAATCAGTGACAGGAACGTCACAGGCTAACATGATGTTGGACCTCAGCACACTGCAGTGCGTTGAATTTTGTTTTGCTGTTATTTTTTAGAACTCAGCTGAAAAACCCTAGTAATTTGGTGCTCTAACTAAATTTGAGCCATTCTCATGTGAATTCTGACTTGAAGGGACTCTGGTCCCTTCATGTTCCCATGATGGGGTGCGATGCCAGGGTAATCCCAGAAGAGAGACGCATGCGCGTCACATTGGTCTCGCCTGTCTGGTGTAGCATGAGCTCTCTGTAGCTTGAGTGGCAAGAGGAGATGGACTTAGATCTGCAAATGGTGGGTCACTGTGTTCTGGGTAAGCTGCATTCTTTTTTTTTTTTTTTTTTGCGGTACTGGGGATTGAACCCAGGGGCATTCTACCTCCGCGCTACACCCCCGGCCCTATTTTTTTATACTTTATTTTGAAGCCGGGTCTCACGAAGTTGCGGAGGGCCTCACTAGGTAGAGAGAGTGAGTGAGAAAGCTGAGGCTGGCCGCGAACCCGGATCCTCCGGTCTCCGCCTCCCAAAGTACTGGGGTTACAAGTGTGTGCCACCACGCCTGGCCTAGCTGCGTTCTTGATCATCCATGCTTGGTTTGTTGCTCTCAGTTGTCTAAGATGTATCCCATCACACCCAGCTGTTGGCTCGATGAGATGAATTTTTTTTATTTTTAATGGCATTTAATGAATTGGGTTCCGTGTCACAGATATCAGTGGTTAAGGAACCTGGCTACGCTCGCTGTCAGGCAGAACTTGTAGAGTCAGAGTCATGTCCACCTAACAATGAAGATGACACCTATTTTGGAACTGACCTATGTGGGTTTTTTGAAAAATCTGTGAGCCATAAGAAAAAACGCAGAAACTTGATACATCCGTCCTGATGGTGAACTTACCTGAGCAAAACCAAAGGTCAGGATGGTAGAATTAGATGTAAATGTCAAACTGTCATAGGTTCCACATCTTTTACATTTCCCCCAATTCAGGAGTTTCTAATCAAGTTAAAATATGATAGTGTGTCAGTCAACATTCTTGCTGCCGCGATCTAAAGACTGACCACACAACGTAGAGGAAGAAAGATTTATTTGCTCAGAGTTTCTTGGAGATTCTGGGTTCAGTCCATGTGAGGCCAGGGTGGTGGAGCTCAGGGCATGGCAGTGGGAAGCAGAGAGAGGGAGAGAGCAGGGCTCTGCTCTCACATCATGGAGACCAGCAGCAGAGAGAACAAGCAAGCAAGGAGATTCAAAGACACAAGCACAGTTCCTAAGGCCACACCCGCAGGGACCCACCTTCTCTAGCCACACCCCACCAGCCTAGGTTACCACCCAGTAAATCCATTACAGTTTATCTACTAATGTGATAACAACCCTCATGACTTAACTGTATCAACCCTGAGCTCTTCAGGAGACATTCTATATCTGATCATAACAGATAGGAAAGTGATTATTAGGCAGGCTTAGTCTAGAGTCTATGTCTGTAGAAAATGAGATAGAAATAAGACTGACGGTAATGTTAAGAATTGGGTGTGTGGGCTTGGGTAGATGTTTAGTTGCTTAGGATGAAACTTCAGCCTCTCTTGAGTTCTCCTTCGAGTCAATACAAAGCAAATGGAGTACATTTCTTATCCTTGTGTACGACAATGACTACTTACTTTCTGGCAAAGCCTGTGATTGCACTTATTGTAAAAAAAAAAATAAGTGCTGCGGTGTGAACCAGAGAGTATAATTAGGTGCTAGAAAAGACTGGGACTTGATTTAGAAGCTGTTTTTGGACAGACATGCAATATGGAAAAGTCGGCAGCTATTTCACAAAGTGTCTGAAGCAGGTTTCGCGTGCATGACAGCGTGCGGTACGCTCCGGGGAGCCGCAAGGAGGGCCCCACAGCAGCGAAGCACATTCTCAGTGCCAGGGAAGAAGCCGGCTGAGACCAGTGCCAGCAGGTGCCCCAGGAGCTGGCTGTCACTCACAGAGGACATGTCCCTGTCTGTAACGTCCCCCACCAGGCATGGAATCTGAGGTTTGGAGGCAGAGCAACTCGCCCAAGCTTCTGTAATTAGTGAGAGCAAGACCAGAATTTGGATCTCTCTTCATCTCAGATGCCATAGCTATGTATTTTAAGGTTTTCTCCACACATTCCTCCTGATTTCTTTTAAAAATATGTTGAAAACCAATATTTTCAGTGTATTGCTGTTACTATCTGAATTTAGAAATCTTGATTTTTTTTTTTCTCCCAGCACATTTACTGTCCTGAAGAAGCAAATGTTCTTCGTACTGTCCGGGTGGCTTCTGACCTCTCGGGCATCGTGCATGAGAGATGGAGGGTTGGCCCGCCTGTGTCGTCTCTTTAGGGTTAACATGAGGATTATTGTGGAGTGTCTGTTTTGCCATACAGTTTAATGAGATAATCGACTGCGTTTATTTACCGATCTGAAATTGATGGATAGTTGAGGCGTTAGAACGGTGGTAGGAATTTTCTATGTGGAATCCTTTAAATGCTGGATATAATTGGTGGAAATTGTAATAGAAACAACTTCATTCTCTGCTTCCTCTCCTTTGGGGATTAAATAAATTTTCCCATCTGTCAGGTGGCGAAGAGCATTTGAAACAGGGCAAAAAAAAAAAAAAAAAAACCGAGGAAATCCTGACTATTTACATTAAACTTGGAAGATAGACCTGGAAGAGGAGTGACTTCCGTGCAGGTGGAGGAGTCTGGGGCCTCTTTTCTGGCCAGTAGGACTCAGAGAAATGGCTTCACCAGTGCCCTGCTTGGATTGGAGTAGGGAGCACAGTCCTGGGCACAGAGGGACCCACAGCAGTCCAGCTGCAGAAAGGGTGGGGAAACTGAGCCTTGGAAAGATCAAGGAACTTGCCTGAGGTCACAGAGTGACAGGAGGTTGATAGACCCCAGGCTGTGACTCCAAAGTGCAGGGTCTCTCCATGGTACTCCTTTGTCTCTTTGTTTGTGCAGGATCTGGAGCTAATTTGGTACCTAGCTTGTGCTCGCCTGAAAATGCCTAATAAATAGTCGTGGGTGAAGGGATTCTGTCTTGATGCCTGAGATGTTTTTGCTGGAGCAGAAGTACCTTTTTTGTCCTCTGCCAGCACATTAGGGGACAGTCGCCCTGTCTTCCTGGGGACGCCTTTCTTCCCAGTGGCCACACCACCTCTCTAACCCTTGACCACACTTGATTTTGGAAGGCTTCCTGCCATCCTGAGACTCTTCTGAGACCAGTTTTCCAATCATGGTTCCCAAACTAAACATGACCATGAATGTGAGCCCGGCAGAGTGGTGACGTGTTTTACTAATTATTCATGTTTGCTTTGCTGAATAATCATTCATGTTTGCAGGCATGTCTCCCGACAGCAGTGCTTGGTCAGTTCTTATCACGGACAAGGAGAACAACCTCAGTGGCCCTGGGGCTTTGTGTCATGACAGGTTAAATTCTCAGAGAGCGACAAACTGCCACTGGTGGCCTCTTCTTAACAGATCATACTTGTAAGCCACCTCCAATCTCATTTGGAACAAGGTCAGATAGAAATTACTGCATGAACTAGGCACGCTGCTATTCTACTTTCTTTTAATGTCTTGTTGCTCACAACTGGACAATGCTCTTCTTTTGTCTAGCTTTGTTCATTTCTTTTAAAAACTGGTGGTGTGGATGCTACATTTCAACCTGGGAGGGTAAACATTCCCAACGCTAGCATGCAAGATGAGCCCTCTGAGAGCCGCCATGGATGGTCCACGCACAAGCCACACACTAGCCCACAACTCTCTACACTGTGCATCGCAGTAAGGGCTGAAGGGCGGGAGCACGTTGACACAGAAGAGAGAGTCTAACTATGTAAAGGTTATAGCATCTCAGGGGCATTTAACTTGTCAACGATAATGGAAATAAAAGGTAATGAATAAAAGTCATTTTCACCTAGAAATCTGCGAGCAAACAACCCAATCACATGAGGATAGAAAGATACACACACACATACATACTTTGGGTCATGCTGGGCCTCTGTACATGTTTAAAATATGAGGGAAAGGTAGTGAGACTGTGGGATCAGGGAGAAATGACCTCAAATGATGAAGAGAAAAAGCAAGCTCAGGATGTAAACACCCCTGCATGCAACTGTGTGGCAGGTCTTGACCCTAGGCCAAGGTCAGAGCAAGAGGGCATCCCCAGAAAGGGTGAATGAAAACAAACATTGAACTAACAAGTGACCGCCAGTTTGTCAGTGTTTGACAGGTGGAGAAAGGGGGGAGAGGGAATTTTCCAGTTCTGTTGGAGTATTTTGAGAGGCCCATAATGAATTTCCATGTATTTGAATTTCAATGGATTTTGAAAGATACGTTGAAAGCCAAGACAAGGAAAAGATAGATATTAACTCCAGAATCATCAAAGTGCAGGATAGATAACACACCACTTAACCTTGGGGTTTTTGCTACCTGGACATAATCCGTAGAAGCCCGATGCTAGTGACCATGATGGTGTAAAGAAGTTCATGTGTTGTCTAGGAAGGATGATTCCAGAGGTGGGGTTATATGTCCATTGGTGTGTGTGTGTATGCCAATACCACACTTACTTGTCACGCAATACTTTTATTTCCCAGACTTAGCCTCTGTTAGATAAAAACGTACTTATTTAGGGAGACCCTATTAGAACATTTGTAGACAATAGGAAGAGGTTTGGTCGCCACAGACTGTTAATGATTTTAACAGGCTTACAGGATGAAGAGCCATGGGACATTAGCCAAGTGGCCACAGTGTAGGAGCCGCTGTCTTCACAGTTCTAATATAGTTGACCTGATATAGGGACCTACAAACGGGCTATGAAAAACTGCAGAAGTCACCAGAATAGAAGGAATGTTAAATCCACAGAATAGACAATTAACTCTCAAGGGAACCAGCTATTGAAAACCAGGGACAAGCTGGGTGTGGTGGCGCACACTTGTAATCCCAGTACTGAGACCAGAGAATCCCGGTTCACGGCCAGCCTCAGCTACTTAGTAAGGCCCTCCACAACTTAGACCCTGTTTCAAAATAAAAAAAAAAATAGGGTTGGGGGTGGAGTTCAGAGGTAGAATGCCTCTGGGTTCAATCCCCGGTACCACCCCCCCCAAAAAAAACAGGGACAAGATGGTTTTTTTGTTGTTGTTGATGTTTTTATATCCTGTTTCTTTTCCAGTATTACTGGTCCTTTCCTGAAAAAGCCACAATTAATAGCTAGTGCTCAATGGAAGTAATATTTTTTTATTTCCGATCCATAGTGATTAAATCTTTCCCAGGGCACGTAGCTTTATCTAGTGTGTGTTCCCTGACACTCTGCTGTCTCAGTATAATAAATACTGTGACTGGCAGATCTGGGTCAGCTTTGGACTGATACCCTTTGAATCCTTTTTTATCTGATCAAGATAACTGTTTTGGTAATTCATCAGAACTATCCTCAAATACACCTTGTTAAAATTCTTAGTGTCAAATGGAGTTTCCGGAGTGCTAGTAATTTGGCATGAACAAAGCTGAAAATGTATGCTACGTGCAGGTAACTCCCTAGTTATCTCAATTATATTGTTAAAAATATCCTGTAAGACTTGTTTTCAAGTTACAGGCGTGGTGGTGCACGCCTGTAATCCTCGTGCTTGGGAGGCTGAGACAGGGTAGCAGGTTCAAGGTCAGCCTCAGCAATTTAGCAAGACCTCAGCAACTTAGACCCTGTTTCAGAATAAAATAAGGCTGAGGGTGTAGCTCAGAGGTAGGACCCCCCACACACACACCCAGTTCAATCCTCAGTACAGAGAGAGGGAGAGGGAAAGAGGGAGAGGAAGGTAAGTAGGTTGGTTCAATGATAGATGTAATGGTAAATGGTCAGCGATTTGTCTCATATTTATTATACAAAAAGATTATAACTTGATTTTATGTCTTGGGCTTCATTGTTCTTCCTGTGCTGTAGTGGACACTTGTGACATGTCCAGGCAGGAGTGTCCTTCCCACAGGCAGTGGAGGCCCCTCGTGCTCCTGGCCTCTGACGCTCCTCTTCTGGTCATCTACTGTGACAAGCGTCCACCCACGGCCTGGTGCCACCAGCAGCTCCAGCTGGGCTGTGGGAATGTCACGAGCCAGGGTCATTCCACCACTCGCCCTCACCGCACTCTTTTCCCTCCAATCCAGGGGTGGACCAAGCTTTGCCTCAGGAGCGCCGGGCCCCCGTCACTCCCTCCTCTGCCTCTCGCTACCACCGCCGAAGGTCCTCAGGGTCACGAGATGAGCGCTACCGGTCAGGTAAGGCACCGCCGCCGTGTCGGGGCAGGAGGCCAGTGACCTGTGGGCTGTCGCTGTGGGGGAGCCAGGCACAGGTTCCCATCAGCTGTTAAGCAGAAGATCAGAAAATGTGGGCTGTGCATGGCTGACGACGGTCCCACCTACCTAACGCGCTGGTGTTCCCTGCGGGGCCGACTTTAACATTCAGTAGAGAGCTCTTCTCATATTTTAAAAGACCGCATGGTCCGCTATTCAGTTTCATACTAAGTAAGACAATAGTGATCGTTCATGAACCAAATTGTGCTCATGTTTTTTAGGTTAGACACTTGGTTTTATTTTTTTTATAATCTTGGTTGCATATATATATATATTTATGTATATTTATATGTATTTATATATATTTTTATATATATATAAACCTCTGATTTCTATTTGTCATATACTTTTTAAAATTTTTTTCATATACTGTTTTTAAAAGGACACAAAGTCATTGAGTTTTTGTGTGTTCCATGTTTTTTTTTTTTTTTTTGCTTCACAATCTGCCTACGAGAATGCAGTCTTGGTAACTCGGTTCTATTGCAGTCATGAGCAATATTTAATCACCAAGTTAATTTTTTTCTTTAGTAAAGCAACAGAAAAGTTATACTATGATTAACATATTAATGTTTGAGAGATTTTTTTTCCCTAGCACGTAAACTAAAATTGCCTTTTCCTGCTTCCCTAACCAAAATCTTTAGAAGGAAACTACCTGTGAATTTTGCCATTGTTTTTACTGTTGTGTAGGTTCAGGGTCCCTGTTGGTCACTGATGACAGTCACCTGAATTATAACCTTTTAATATCAATATATATTTTTCAAGGTATTTTTATAGGCATTCAGTTTTTATAGTAAGGTGACATAGGCTACTGTTTCATGTGGCAGAAGAGGACCCTTGACGCTTGTAAGGACTGAGTGACTCACGCAGTCCCCGCCAGTGGTTGGGCACATCCACCCAGCATGGTGTTTAACAGACGCTACGTGGTAAACCACCCACGGCACTCTCCTCGGTAGTGTCTGCCTGGCTTGCTGGCTATGGTCCCCTTTCTAGAAGAAAAGCAGATATTTTTATGGCATCCAGAGGCTGCCCTGTGCAAACAGGAAGAAAAGATTTGAGAAGCCAGCCCCTGCCTCTCCAGTGTTCCTCCTGACCTCTGAGTAGCTCTCAGGAGACCTCTGATGCCAAGGAAAATGTGTGGGAAGGGAACAAAGGAAGGATTTTGCTCTCAAATTTGACCTCTTATTTCAGAGCTGTTTTAACACCACCTATCGAGCGCCTATCTTACCTATGTATGTGTCAGAGGCCCCACTCAAACAACAAGAAGGGTGGCGGCTTGCATCTGCATCTTACTATGAGATGTTTCTATTAACCACCTTCATCCGGTGCTAGCGTCTCCTCTACGCACACACAGACATGCGTGTGGAAATGTATCTCGGAACCAGCCAAGTGTTACTCATTTTATAGATGAGAAAGTGAAGTTCAGGGAGGTTACGCGATCGCTAACAATGACACAGTGAGTAGGTCATCGAAATAGGATGCGAATGTAGCTTTCTCTGGCCCTGTAGTCTGACTCCTTATCCACATAGAAAATTATATCTTGCATCAGTTTCTAACCTCTAACTTTCCGTGTTAAGTATCTTTTTTAAGATGGAAATGTAATCAGAGTCTATTTCCTACATTACGGATCTTTCCACATGATGCTGAAGAGAAGGGGGAGGGCGTTGATAAGCCCTAATGTTTCTGTGGCCCTTTGATGCATTTCATCTTTGAAATTCTCTAAGTCGTGCTAGGAGCCATCTCCTGTGAGGGATGGTGATTGTCTCACTGTCTTGGTAGAGTCTGAGAGAGGTTAGTGCGGTGGGAAAAGGTGATGTGTTGACCTCGGGCACGTTTTCCTCTCACCTGTGCACCTTGGCTCACCTCCCAGGGCTGGAAGATGTAGGGAGAGATGCGCACAGCAGAGGGGGGGTGGTGACTGAGGAGGAAAACAGAGAAAGCTTAGGGAGACTGACTTTCCACCAGCTCAGAGAAATGCTGCAGGCACAGCCCTCCAGACAGAAAGCCACCCATCTGGTTGCAGCCCCGTCATGCTCTACCATACAGTCACTGTTAATTTTCACGAGTGTCATTGTGAGGTGGAGAAAGAGCTTTGGACAAATGCTGCAATTAGTGTCACCTTTGCCATTTAGAGTCACAGACTAAGAGATGAGCACTTGAAGCTCTTCCCTCTTTAGGACGAGGCCGCTAATGGGCTGGTCATCACCCTCGGTGCCATCTAAGCCCCTCTTCTGAAATCTCCATTCCAGTACTTCTGTTGCTTTCTGGTTTGCTCTTTCTAGTCGTTGAGATTAGCCTTTCCTTCTGCCTGAGTTGGTCTCGAACTTGGCCTCACCCTCCGGTGCTTTTTTGGGTCCTGCTTTTGCTGCAAGCCTAAACTCAGATATGAGCTCAGACCTTCCTCGTGGTCAACACGAGTGCCTGGAAATCTATCCCAGCTCCCACCATCCAGGGAGCCTGGTTGTTGCAGGAGAGGTTTGAGGAAGCATTCTTCAAAAAATAAAGTACTTAGGTATAGCCCTAAGAAAATACGTACACGATTTATGTGGGGAAATTATAAAACAAATAAAAAAATCATAGGCTCAGCAGGGCGTAGTTGGCATATACTTGTAATCCCAGTACTTGGGAGGCTGAGACAGGAGGATCACAGGTTCCAGGCCAGCCTCAACAACTTAAGCCCTCAGCAGCTTAGTGAGACCCTGTTTCAAAATAAAAAATAAAAGTATTGGGGGTTTAGCTCAGAGGTAGAACTCTCCGGGGCTCAATCCCCAGCAACAACAATAATAATAATTCATAGGCTCTAAATAAATGTAGAGAGTCTATGTTCATGGATAGTAAGACTTGATATTAAGATGTCAGTTCCTCCCAACTTGGTCTTTATATTCAACACAATCTTAGTCAAAAACCTGTTTTTTGGTTTTTTTGTTTAGGGGTGAGTCTTGGGCACTCACCCCTTGTTGTTTTAGACATCAACAGACTGGTTTTAACGTTTATGTAAGAAGACAAAGACCCAGACTAGGCAACATATTATAAAAAGAAACAAATTCAAAGAGTGTTTACATTCATTGACTTTCAGGGCTTACTCTAATTAGTCAAGATGATGTGGTATTGGCAAAAGAACAGACATATAGACTGATGGAATGGAGAGGCAGCCTAGAAGTAGACCCACACAAATACTGTGATCTTTGACATAGTATTTATGTCAAATCAGCTGATGTTTGACAAAGAAGCTAAGACAATTCAATGGTGGAAGGATAGTTTTTTTAACCGATTACATGGAAGGAAGTGAACACTCACATGCAAACAGATGGATTTAGACATAGATCTTAAATACTACAAAAATGAACTGAAAATGGGTCCTAGTCTGAAGGTAAAACACAAAACTGTTTGCTAAAAGATACCATAGTGGAAAATCGAAGCGCACTTCTGTTTGATGACGATGCCTTCAGATACAACACGAAAAACACAGTCCATGAAAGAAAAGAAAAGAAAAAAAAATGCACTGGGCTTGATTAAAATTAGAATCTGCTGCTCTGAAAAACACAGGTAAGCAAATGAAAAGATGAGCCCAGATTGGCATGGAAAACCTTTTCAGAGCACATACCCACTGAAAGGACGGATGCCCAAAATAGAAAAGGAACTCTACCAACTCCAGAGTAAGAAAGCGACCAAATTTAAAAGTGGGCAAAAGACCTGAACAGATACCTCCCCAAAGAAAATGCACAGATGGCAAATAAGTGTAGGAAAAGATGCCACACATTTCCCCAGGGAAATGCAAATTAGCACGACATACATAGGGTGACCAAACCTCAGTATAGTGACAACTCCAAGTGCTGACGAGGATGTGGGGCAACAGGCGCTCGTTTTGCTGGGAAGAGTGCGGAATTGATGTAGCCACCTCGTAAGACAGGTTGCCTGTTTTCTTTTTAGAGAATTAAACATACCCTTATTATACGATCCAGCAAACATGATTCTTGATATTTACCCAAAGGAGTTGAATACATGGTCATACCAATTGCTAAAGTTGGAAGCAACCAAAATATCCTTAAACAGGCATATTGAGACCGTGGAATAATAGTTGTAACAAGAAATGACTTAGCAAGGGCTAGACATGGTGATGTACGTCCATAATCCCAGTACTTTGGCGGCTGAGACAGGAGGATCTCAGGTTCACAGCCAGCCTTGGCAACTGAAACCCTCAGAAACTTAGACCCTGTTTCCAAATAAAAAAAAAAAAATGGGCTGGGAGTGGAGCTTGGAGGTAGAGTGCTCCTGGGTTCAATCCCCAGCACTACCACCCCCAAAAGACATGGAAGAAATTTAAATGTGTATTAGTAAACAAAAGCCAATCTGAAAAGCCTCTATACCAGATGGTTCCAGCTGTGTGACATTCTAGAAAGGCAAACCTATGGAGGCAGCAAAAACATCTGTCTCCAGGGTTTAGGGAGACGGAAAAACCAATGAATGGGCAGAGCACAGAGCATTTTCAGGGCAGTGGAACTCTTCTGTGTATACTGCAATCCTGGATACACGAATTCTACGTATGTTGAAACCTATTAAAAGCAAGACACCAAAAGTGAACCCTCATGGGTACTATGGACGTGTTTTAATGTATCAGTATTGCCTTAGTAGTTGCTACAAGTGCACCATAGTAATGCAAGATGGTAATAGTAGGGGAAGCTGTGTAGTTGAGGGAGTACATGCAGTCTGTCTCAGACTTACGTTGCATTAATAGTTAATGTGTTAGGATCTAACAAGTCTGGAGTATTTATATTACCACTTACCAGGACCTGCCTTAAACCCTGAAATACACTCATTTAATCCTCACAGCTACCCCTAGGGAAAGTACTGTTAGTCCTACCTTGCACCTAAGGAAACTGAGGCACAAGGAGGTTAAGAAACCGGTCCGAGGTCACACAGAGGCACTGGGACTTGAACCCATGCCCTCCGGCCCTGGAGCTTGTTGTGCGGTTAGGAAGTAACATCTCTTCCTCGGAGAAACACTCTTCTGTTGACGTACGGTTGTCTTCGAAGTTGACCAGCTGGCCCCCGTCTGTGTGTGTATTATTATACTGTTATGAGTCCAGGATGGCAGGAGCTCTAAGAAAAGGATTGTGGTTTTATAACTTCAGGAGACGGAAGTGGAAGGAAGAAGTATCAACTTTTCTTAAGACGTAAACCCATAGATACATGTAGTATCCGAGACCACCAGAGCACGGAGGTGGGGTTTATGCTCCACCTTTCCCTCAGGGGCTGACAGTGTTCAGGCTTTTTATACTTTTATCCCCAGAATATCCCATTGCTCATATTTCAGAAGCCCAGTTTCTTCCAGAGGGAAGCAAGTTGCAGTGTATTTTTAAAAGTCAGGAAGGGAAGTGGCGTTTTCTGTTGAGTGTTTTAACAACTTACAAAGGTCCTGTTCCAGCCCGGCACAGTGGTGCATACCTGAAATCTCAGTACTAGGGAGGCTGAGACAAGAGTATCACAGGTTTGAGGCCAGCCTTGATAACTTAGCGAGACCCTGTTTTGAAATAAAAAAGGGCTGGGGTTTATCTCAGTGGCAGATAATGCACCTGGGTTCAATCCCCATTAAAAAAAAGTCCTGTTGAATGACCTTGCATAGAAGCATCAACACACGGAGCCTGAGGAAGAGAAAGGACCAGTAACCCAGTGCTTGTTTGGTACAGGGTTTATCTTCAAGATATTGGATCAGAGACTGAAGGTGCCTGGGTCTTGTTCATGGTGGGATAATCAGCACTGTTACCTGTACCAGATATATGCATAGGTTTTTCTTGTGGTCTGTGGCCGAACAGGAACGCCCACATCAGCATCAGCCCACATTACCCAAAGGCTGCAGAGATGTGTTCCATGATGGTGCCACTCCAAAAATTCCTGGTACAGCATCCGAGGACAAGATTGCAGTTGACAGTCTAATCCCTTTGGACTTTGCCAGTTTTGCAAACAGACCAATAATAAGCCCATTGCTTCAAAATATTGATGAAAGCAGGAATCATCGAGGACTTGATGTGTGGCAGGCACCTACCGATTGGCTCTGTGTTTTATCTCATATAATTCTCGTAGCATCTCTACGACATTCATTCCCGTTTTACAGGTGAAGATAGAAAGGCTAAGAGGGATTAAAGGCTGTGCTCAGTGTTAATGCAGCTGATAAGTTGTAGGGCCAGGTTTCTGATACCCAACCCTAGACTCTTAATCCAGGATCCTACCGTTTCCCCAGAAACACCGGTATGTCTTGTGTTGCTAAATCCTTTGTAGCTTCCTGGCAGTAGTATGGGATCTCAGCTCATGGAAATAGAGAAAAGCATGGAATGTGTCTCAGTGGAGACAGTAGGTAGAGAGAGTGCCAGAAGTCCAAGAACAGGGTAAGGTCCCTCTTTCAACCCAGTTGGCAGAAAGGAAGCTGAGCGGATTTCTAACCCAGTCTCCAGCAGTGATTTTATTTTTTATTTTATTTTATATTTTTTAGGAAAAGGTGTCTACAGGAAATGGAGACATTCAAGGAATGACCACATGATATTGTACCACACTCTTTTAAGTTTTCATAAACCCTTGCAGAGTGAGATAATAGTTTTTTTTTCCAGCCCTGTGTGCCATGCTTAAGTGATTTATTGTCATTTCCAGGACTTTTTAAAATTCTACCAAAGAAAAATTTCTTAGCACAATTTGTCTCTAACATTGTAAATATCAGAAGTTCTTAAATTCCTCTCTGATAATAGTGATTTGTTTATTAGATGCTGCATGACGCTGATCTTAAATCCTTTCTCTTCATGGGCGAAGGCATTGGAGTTATATTAGAATTGAAGGCCTCAAGTGAGTAAACTATAAACTGCTGTAGCCGAGGAGGAGACAGACAAGAAGGATTTGCTTTGCATTACTAAACGGGCTACTGTCAATTTATTGCCTCTCGGCTCCAAATTCACACCTTGTTGCCTGCTCTGGAAATAATGGATCTGAGCCTGTTAGACATTCTGCTCAGCTGTTAGTGGAGGGTAGGGGAGGTGCTTCAGGAGCAGCAGCTTTACTTCTTGGTCCTGGTGTCCCCCGCAGGGTGCCAAGCTTGTCTAGTTACTGCTTTACAGGGCAGTCTGCAGCTTACCCCACTCCCACCCACCCTGGACAGCTTTGCAGGAGCACCTGCAGTGACACCTCCATACCCCTAGAGGGAAGCACATCATCCTAAACCCACATTACCAGTGGCTGCAGATGGTGTATGCTCACCGATGGTGCCACTCCAGGAATTCATGGTACAGTGCCTGAGTACAAGATGCCTATCAGTCAGCAATCTAATTCCTTTGGAGTTTTTCAGCTTTGCAAACTCACTATAATAAACCTATTGCTTGAAAATATTAAGGCAAGCAACTCTCGTTGAGTGCTTGCTCCCTGACAGTTACCTAGTGTTTTGCTTTGTGAAGGTATCTTATGTACTTCTCACAGAGACCTGCAGTGTTCCCATGTTACAGATGACAAAAGCAAAGCTTAGGGGCTTGCAGGACAGTCTTATCAAAAGCCTCAAATCTGCACCCTTCATCCCCTGCCCTTGACAGATTTGCCCTCCGACAGCCCTTGATCCAGCGGTAATCCCTGTATCCTTGTCTAATTCAATACTGTCATGGTTATGTGTTTGGTTCTTTTCACTTTGCTTTGATAATATATTAATGCCACTTAGGGATCCCAAACTAAAATCATCTGCCATTTACATGAAAGTATAAGCTGCTACTTTCTAACCTCATCGTGGGTTGAAACATCTTTTGCCACTTTTGGGTACTTGTCTGCATTGATACTTAGAAACACTAGAAAATGCCTGGTGTTGGTGGTCCAAGCCTTTAATCCCAGTACTTGGGAGGCTGAGATAGGAGGATTGCAGATCCCAGGACAGCCTCAGCAACCTCTTGAGACCCTGTTTCCAAACAAAAAACAAATAAAAATGGTTGGGGGTGTAACTTGGAGGTAGAACACTTCCGGAGTTCAATCTCCAATACCACAAAAAGAAGAGAAAGAAAGAAATACTAGAAGTTTCTGTTCCATAACACTAAATATACAGTTTGTAGAGCCAGATAGTTTTCTCCTGGTATGGGTTCAGTCTTTTTAATCTTTTGTGAGACAGACATTAGAGTCCAGGGCACTGTCTGCCTGTCCAGGGTGACTGGCGGCTCTTGTACATATCTTGTAGACGCTTTGGACTTGGGTTAAAAGGTGGCTGTGACATTCACGTATACGTGAACCTCCAGCATCCCGTTGGTACCTCTGCACAACTAGGAGCCTTCCCTTACTACCCTGTTCCACGGCCTCGCATCTAGTCGCTAATGGATACGGTTGGGCAAAAACTGTATCCAGAACATTTGTAATTAAGATTTTGTGGGACGCTTAATCAAGTGCTTTAATGGGTTTCTGATGCATCACAGCTGCTGAACTCCATTCATAGACTCATTTTATGAAAATAAAGGGAAGATTTGCAGCAACCTATTTATCCATTTTACCATGCTTTCTGGAAGGTTCTTAATCTTAGGCGCTCTTTTAGGATTGATCCAGTTTTGGGGATAAGAACTGTAAACTTTTTCTGTCTTCTTGGCTAACAGTTCTTTTCAGTTTAGGCGTCTGTCCCTTCCCTGAACCCAGGGCACTCAGACTGGCTGCGGGCTTCCCTGTGACCAGCATTGCTGGCACCTGCAGAAGGTAGACTTCATCGTGTCTCCATTCTCCTGTGTTCAGATCTTACCCCCTTCTCTTCTCCTTGCTCACCTGCAGGATTTGACCCTCTGTTAGACACGTTGCTTTTTTTTTTCTTTCTGCGGTACTGGGGATCGAACCCAGGGGCATTCTATCTCCGGGCTACACCCCTAGCCCTATTTTTTATTTATTTTGAAACAGGATCTCGCTAAGTTGCAGAGGGCCTCACTAAGTAGCTGAGGCTGGCCGCAAACCTGCCCTCCTCCTGTCTCAGCCTCCCAAGTACTGGGATTACAAGTGTGTGCCACCACGCCCGGCTGGCATATTGCTTTCCAAGAAAGCTGGACATCTTAGAAGCTTTCACCAGTAACAACCCTGGGGATTTTCCTTCGAGTGGAGAGCTAGAGGTGTGCCCAGCTTTGTTGAAGACAAAAAGGAGAAGTAAAGGTAGAGGAATTAGTCAAAAAATAATGGGAGTTTAGTCTCTTCTCCTCTCCCCGATCATCGTACTTCAAAACATCTTTCTGCAAAGATCTGTTCTCTCATCTAATCACGGTAAGGCGTCAGTAGGCTGACGTTCTTATTTGGCTTGGGTATTTGGGGTTGGACTGGGATTATACAGCACATCAGCCTAGCCTGTGGCGGTCAGTGCTGACTCGACATTCTTCCTCAGCTTTGCCAAGTACAGTTTGGACCATAACTGCACCGCCTGCTCGAGAGGCTAATCCTCAGATCTAGGGCAGTGATTCTTTCCCCCCATCTTTGTCTTGTGTCTAGCATGCTGTCGATTGGGTTTGCAGGGATCAGACCCTGGAGTGCAGTTTGGGAAGGGGTTTATTCTGTCATTTTTCTTCGCATTATTATTCAGTATATAGTCTGATGGAATATTCAGGGTGCTATGGATAAATTTATTATGCTCCGATCTTATGGTTTAAAATAGAACATAAGCTTGTCTTTTTGAAAATACTTTAGTTACTACGTGATTTGATGTATTGCTCGGTTTTGCTGTTCAACCAACCTGATTGTTGCCATGGCTACAGCAATATTTATTTCTTGCTCATGTTATCTGAGTCTTTCAGGTCAGCTGTAGGTTAACTCTTCTGCATCTTTTTTTTTTCTTCTTCATTACGAAGTAGCAGCCCCCTAGCAAGGGCTTGCTGGCCTCTTTGTGTCTTAAAATACTCTTTTTTTAGCTGGGTGTGGTGGTCCACACCTGTAATCCCAGTACTTAGGAGACTGAGGCAGGAGGATGGCACGTTTGTGGTCCGCCTCAGCAACTTAGTAAGACCCTGTTTCAAAATAAAAAAATACATAAAATAGGAAGGACTGGAGGTGTGGCCCAGAGGTAGAACACCCATGGGTTCAATCCTCAGTATCACACACATGAATTTCTTTTGCTCTTTTCTATTTCATGAGAGAAAAGAAATTAGTGGGCTTGTTCATGGTACAAACCATTTTTAAAATATTCTTTACCTTTATGAAGAAAAAATTCAGCATGGTTTAAAATGTACTTTTCTTGTCTGTTCATCCTAAGATGACTGCAGAAGCAGCTTATACTCAAGTCGTGTCAATGCAACGTGGATTGGACTTAAAGCTTTCAAAATGTGATGCGTCAGACCAGCCCCAGTGTGGTTCACACTCCTCATTTAAGGTGGTGGGGGTCCCATTCCAGGCCCCCCCTCGATTTCCCTAGGATCCATTTTGATCCTCTCGACAATAGAATCCCACAAAGATGTCATGTTGTCATCTCTTGCAGTTACAAAAACCTTGTATTTCACAAGAATAGTTGGACTTTCTTACTCCTTAGCCTGGGGTGAGCCACACACTTTTCTCTTTAAAACACTCAGCTCTCGAAAATCTTTAAAAAATCACTTGCATAGAAAAATACCTTGATTTGGTAATAAGTCTTATTACGAACGATAAGTGTATAGCGAGCTTTTGGGGGAAGCCTGGAAAGTAGAAGCGCCCAGAAACAAGTTTTCTCAGCAGAGAAAAATGCAAGTGTTTCTTTAAGTTGTGTGGTTAATTTCATTTGTTTTGTTTAAATAACATCTTGCCTTTGTCCAGGAGGAGGTGGAGGAGAAGTTGAGTAGTTGATGAAAAACAATATATTCATAGTGTCAAATTGTCTCTTCCCAAATTACTTCTTAATTGCAATAGAACAGTAGCATCTGTATCCTGCAAGAACTTGATGGACACCACCCTTACCAGGTGATCAAAGTTAACATCACCTGTCGAGGACAAATGTCTGATGTCCCCTAGGGAGATGCATAATCTGAATCTGATTCCAGGGAAACATCAAAAAACCCAGTTGACGGATGAGCTCAAACAACTGACCTGTATTCTTTAAAGTTTCCAGTTGCTAGAAAATTAAAGTGGAGAAACTTTCAGATTAAAGGAGGGTAAAGATAATGTGACCGATGCCACTACAGTCCTGGCTTAGATCATAGGCTAGGGAGACAAAATAATATAAACTATTGGGATAATTGCTGCCTTTTTTATATGGACTTAGGATTGGATAACAGTAGGTTGTTGCTAAATTTTCAGATTTTGAGGAAAATTTTTGTTCTATAAGAGACTTTCTTTGCTTTTAGGAAATACATTTGAGGGGCATGATAACTAAAATTTACTTTCATGTGACAAAGAAGACCATACATGGAGAAGGAGGAGAGGCCAGAGAGAAAGTAGTGGGGTAAAATGTAAGCAATTGATGAATCTGGGTTAAAAAGTTAAATGGGAGCCGGGCGTGGTGGCGCACGCTTGTTGTAATCCCAGTACTTGGGAGGCTGAGACCGGAGGATCTCAGTTTGTGGCCAGCCTCAGCTACTTACTGAGGCTCTCCCACAACTTAGTGAGACCCTGTTTCAAAATAAAGAATAAAAAAATAGGGCTGGGGCTGTAGCTCGGAGGTAGAAGGCCCCTGGGTTCCATCCCCAGTACTGCAAAAAAAAAAGTTAAATGGGAATCTTTTTGCTATTCTTGTAGACGTTCTGCAAATTTGAAAGTCTATCCAAAAAGTTTTAAAAAGAAAATAGACAAAACTAGAAGCGTTGGATTCATGGAAAATTAATCAAATTATCTCTTTTGATAAGTTCTGTTTTAAGCCGTGAATTCACACCTGTCAATTACTTGTTTTTGATCTGGGAATGTAAGGACAACAGAAACCAGGAAACTAGCTTCTCATCTTAAAATGCTTGGAAGTGTGGTCGAGAAGAAAAGAGCAATGCGCACAAAGACTAAACAAGATACAACAGTAATAAGTTAGTCGTGTGTGCTGTGTACTAAGCTTGAAGGCAGGGACCAGCAAGTGTTTTCTGTGAAGGGCCAGATAGCAAATATTTTGAGCTTTCTGGGTAACTGTGGTCATCCCAGTTGCTCCGTTCCGCATCTTTAGTGCAAGAGCAGCCATAGACGATATAAACATGAGCGGTGTGGCTGTGTCCCCATAAAACATTATTTATAAAGGAGTTTGAGGCTGACTGTGGCTCACAGGCTGTAGTTGGCTGGGCCCTCTGCCAGGGGCTGGCAGAGAGCTGGGCTGAGCGTGGAGTTTGGGGAAGATTTCATGAGGGAGCCGCGTGTCTGTAGGCTCCTAACACCATCGGAAGGGTTGGGTATGATGGTGTCAAAGGCCCTGGAGGTGGTCACACTTGGGTTCTTTTCCTGGCCCCACTGCTCATCCGCTTTGTAACACGGGGAGTTTTTATGACTGATTGTTTATGAAATGGGAGTAAGCAGGGCACCCTCTCCTTAGAATTGTTTAGAACATCATGAGGGTTGTCTGTTGCTGTCTGGGCTGAGTTCCAGCTGCTTTCCCAGCATGCCCTGTGGTCTTGTCCATAGCCACCAGAATGATCCCACTAAAATGGAAGTAGTAGAATAATCCCGCTAAAATGCTTAAAATCCCCCAGTGTTCTTCTGTCTTACTTGGCGGAGGATCCAGACTATTTACCAAGCTCATAATGCCCGCATCCTTCTTCCCTCCGTCTCTGGGCTACTCGCCCCAGCCAACACCATCCTCATTCTTGCTTAGGGTCTTGGAGGCGGGATTCCCTAAGCATTGGAGATTCCCATCCAGATAGCCAATGGCTATTGATTCATAGTCAGATTTCACAATAAGGAGCTCTTCTCTGGCATCGCTGTGCACAGTAGCCACTGAGCACGTTGCTGTTACAGCCTATTTCCATCCTTGGCCCCATTTGGTTGTCTGTTTCTTACCTGTCAGAAAGGACTCTGAGACACCTTACATACATCTAATCACAGTGGATTCTCAGCCCTTACAGCTCTACAAAGTGGGCATTCAGTAAACACAGGGTAAACTGATAAAGTGGGTTAATATCGTGCGTAACTGAGCACACAGGAAGTCTAAGTTGTGACATTTATTAACAAGTCGTAAGGTGTGCCTTCTGCCTCGACAGCACCTCGGAATGAAGGATAAGCCTCGAACGTGTGACCTGTAAAGAAATATCCAAAGCCCAAGGTTCGCTCGCCCTAAGAAGACTCAAAGAGCAGCTTCCAGTCAGTATTTGGTTATGTATATGGATTCTTTGTTAATACTATGAATAATTAGTCAATCAATGAATTTTAATGTCTTCCTACTGAGGCTTTTAAGCTGACGGGTCAAACTTCTTCCCTTTCCTTCCCTACAGTTTGTGAGCTTCGGAAGAGACACCTGCGCCTGAGGGACGGGGGACTGAGAAGGGCCACCAGCCTTTCAGGATCTTGGCTGAACCATGCAGTAACTGGGTTCTCTCTTGGTTTTAGATGTTCACACGGAAGCCGTTCAGGCGGCTCTCGCTAAACACAAAGAAAGGAAGATGGCGGTGCCCATGCCTTCCAAGCGCAGGTCCCTGGTTGTGCAGACCTCGATGGACGCCTATACACCTCCAGGTGAGCAGCACACCTGCTGCTTCTGCTGCTTAAACATAAGTGTGTCTTAGAATCAATCAACGACTTACTCAGCAGCTGCAATCTCTAGCTTTCAATATAATGATGCTGTTGATCCAGAAGTCCAAAAACAGTGCATGTGTTAAATGAAAAAGGGCTTTTAGGCTTTTTAAAAAGTCAGACCTGTAGATAGAATATGCATTTTTAAAGCTTTATAAAATTGTATGCGTTTAACTCTCCCTATAAAAAAGAATTTGCACCTGCAAAGTTCTAGTGGAAGGTGGACTTTGCTTCTTCTTAAACTGATATATACATGTTCACAAAGTGTTATATGAATATGCTATGTCGTATTGTTGAAGAAATGAAGAAAAGCAGGCAGTTTTTCGCCAGTTACCCGAATCAAGTGTCGTCAGACTTGACCTGGAGCGTGCCAGACAGTATCTTAGCTTCTGCAGGTTAGACGGTCTCTACTATAGCTACACAACTCTGCCAGCGTAGTAGGAAACATCCACAGGCAATGTCAGCTGATGGATGTGGTTGTGTACCAATGAAACTTGATTTACAAAAACAGGCAGCAGGCCAGATTAGATCCATAGGCCTGACAAGCTCTGATCTAAATGTTTGAAGATAATAACCCATTTCTATTTCTGTTACTCTAGTAGTCTGTTGTCCGTTGAGATAATAGCATACCTGAGGCTGGGTACTTTATAAAGAAAAAGGGTTTATTTAGCTTGCAGTTCTGGAACTTGCAGACCATGGTCAGTGTATCTGCTTGGCTCTTGTGGGGCCTTCTGGCTTTGTCACAGTATAGCAGGTGGCATCATGGCCGGTGCAAGTGTGTGTGAGAGATATCACATTGAAGGGGCAGGAAGCTTGAGGGATTCAGGGGCCAGTTTTGTTCTTTTACTAACAACTTACTCCCCCTGGGACTGAGCAGGGTCCTGTGAGAACTCAATTCCTTCAGAGGACACCCTCCCCCATGACCCAAATACTTTGGACTAGGAGCAACTTCTTGAAGGTTCTACCACCTCCCAGCATTCCCAACTGAGGACCAAGCTTCCCACACAGGAACTTTTGGGGAGGGGGTGTCAAACTCAAACTATACCCAAACCGTAGCAGACATATAATACTGCTTTCATTTTATCTTGAATTCTATATAACCACCCAAGTTCTCAGTTTGACTCTACTCCAAATAATTAAACTTTTATCTCATGTTCTTCAAAACCAAGCTGAAACAAATTATCCAGGTATCTATTAGAAACATGAAGGACTAAGTCTACTTTGTTTGATATGTTTCTGTAATTTTGGTTCCCACATTCATGTCTGTATTTGTCCGTTCGTATTGCTAATAACATAATACTATGGACCATATGATTGAAATAACTTCATTTATCTTTGGTAGAATCCTAGGAGTATAACTGAGTTTTATTGAAAGGTTTTGTTCAGCTCTTACATACTTGCCCAATTATTTCCAAAATGGTGGCACTGTTTTATACTCTCACCAGTGTAAGAGCATTCCAGTTCTTCCACTTTCTCACCAGCAGTTGATGATGTCTGTATTTTTATAATAGTCATTCTAATGGATGTGAAAGAGTATGTCCCTGTGGTTTCAATTTGCATTTCTCTGACAACCAATGATGGTAAGTCTATCAGTGTGCCTAGTCATTTGTAAAATACATTGGTGAAATGTCTGCTCAGATATTTTGCCCACTAAAAAATAGTGGGTTTTTTATCTTTAGTTTTTTTTTTTTTGCTTTGTTTTAAGTTCTTTATATAAACTGAGTATGTCCTTTATGTATGTACAATTTGGAAAAAACTATACTTTGTCTTTTTATGTCTTAATGGTGTATAGAGGTAGGTAGGATAATGTATCCCCCATCAAAGATATGTGTGTCCCTCAGAACTCGTAAATGCGTTACCTGACATCATAAAAAGGGCACTACAGATGCGAATAAAGAGTTTGAGATGGAACAGTTATCCTAGATTAATGTGGCAGACTCATTGTAATAAAAAAGGTCCTTCTGGGTGTGTTGGCACATATTCAAGATGTTTGGGATGAAAGACTCATTACACTAAAAACGACATGTACTATCTAAAAGGTGGTTTAACTTCTCAAGAGTGTTTGAAGCAACAAGTCCTTGAATGGTTAGTGAGTCCGGGCTGGTTGTGTTGGGTAAGGGTTGCGACTTTGGGGGTTTTCATAGCAACTGTATCTCTCTTTGCACCTTAGATACCTCTTCCGGTTCAGAAGACGAAGGCTCGGTGCAGGGCGATTCCCAGGGAACCCCCACCTCCAGCCAGGGCAGCATCAACATGGAGCACTGGATCAGCCAGGCCATCCACGGCTCCACCACATCCACCACCTCCTCCTCT
This sequence comes from Glis glis, assembly GCA_004027185.1. Lineage (NCBI taxonomy): Eukaryota > Metazoa > Chordata > Mammalia > Rodentia > Gliridae > Glis > Glis glis. Next base: position 44,518 of record PVJS01000294.1, read on the forward strand.
TCCACGCAGAGCGGGGGCAGCGGCGCCGCCCACAGACTGGCTGACGTCATGGCCCAGACGCACATAGGTGAGTGTGCTTGGCCGGCTGGGAGGCTGGGCCTTTCCTGATCCCCTTCGGCTCTCATTGTTGTCAAAAGCAAGCACGAAGTAGCCCGGTCCTCTTTGCCTCCTGCCTGTAGAATCCACCTGACAGACACGACACAGAGCGCCACCGATGCCTGGGGTGCTTTGGCCTCTCCATTTTCTAGAACTGTTGCTTGATTGCTTATTGACCCAGTATCTCCCCCAGTTGAAATTTGAGGAGTTTTTCGTTTGTAGAGGAATGCCTTTCTTGTTCATTAGGGATGTGTGCAGCCTTATCTGCTTATAGGTTTTCATCTCCCCATATATGCGAAAAATGTGCTCCTGAATGAAATTTTAATAGTGCTGATCAACAAGACGGGGAATTTGAACGTCATGTGGCATTACCTGGGGAGCCATGGGAGGAAGTTGGGGGCCTTAATCACCGCTGCGTTAGGCCGTTTTCTGCCCCAGATATTGACAAGGCTGAGGTACTTCCCACTGTTTTGTGTGTAGATTCTGTAGCAAGGGAGATTAGAAAAACCACAAATGTAGGAAGCATTCCCCTGAGACGCTTGAAAATAGTGCAGAAAAGGAGAGGGAGTAAGAATCGTTGGAGGGAAAGAGTCAGTGTGTTGGATGAGCAAGAGGCCGGGTGGAATGTGGGTGGTGGTATACACTGGTCTGCCTCCACCTGGGCCCTGGACCTTTCTCTCTCTCTGCCTGGGCGAGTCCTTATCGACAGAGGCAGGACATCTGGTTCTGTTTCCAGTCATTTTCCACTGTGAATGAAGATGAGAAAGCAATTCAGTAATTAAAGGTTTCCATAAGGTGAATGACTCGCGTTGAGTATGGTTCAATGTGGTCGCTGCATTTCAATGGCGGAAGGGCCAGACCCAGGAGGCTGCTGCCTACTTTGTTGTCCTGGGAGCATGAGATACAGGTGCAGAACTCCCACTCAGATCCACACGACTGCAGGAGAAAAGCCTCATGTCTGAAACGCTCCATATTAGGAAGCAGATAGATGGGATGAATGAGTTAAATACTCCACCACCGTCTCAGGTACCAGCGTGTTTATCTCTAGATCCTTAATGACTTGGTGGACAGCCACAGAAGCGTGACCCCCATCCTCACTCCCTCAATGAAGCTAAAGCTAAAAGCATCAGCCCTTTTCAAATCCAGAAAGAGAGTTTCTCTCTTGCCGGGAGAGCGGCGTTTGCCCTCTGTTCCCATTATCTCCCTTTGCCATCTTCAGGTTACTTCCCCCTGGGGCTTTAGGGTTTTCATGGGAAAAATAATTTCTTTCCTTTGGACCTCTCAGTGCTATCGTGAGTGACAAAAGAGCAAATGGGGATATTTTCCACAAATCTTTAAACACTCGAAAGCAACGTGGTCTTATTAAATTGTAGTTTAACACATTTTCGGCAATGTGTACACCGGTTCATGTAAAATGACCACCTCTATTTCTAATCCCAGTAAGTTATTTTTATTAATTTTTTATATTTGTATCGGTGCATTGTAGTTATACAACATACTGAGATTCAAAGTGATAGGTCCCTATAAACACACAGCACGTGGTGTACTGCCCTCTGCGTCCCACCCCACTCCTCCCTCCTTCCTCCCTGTACCTGTTAGTGAGATTGGTAATGATACCTTCATATATGGACATGACATTATTTAAATTGTTTCCTTAGTCCTTTTCCCCTTCCCCACCTTCCCTCCCCCACTCACCTTCCATTATTCTACTGGTCTCTCTCCTCACTCACTTAAATTCCCTTTTCTTTCCTATTTTCTCTCTAGCTTCCACATATGAGAGAAAACATATGACCCTTGCCTTTCTGAGACTGGCTGATCTCATTTACATAATATCCTCTAGTCCCCCTCATTTACCTACAAATGACTTGATTTTGTTCCTCTTTAAGTCTGTGTAAAGTTCCATTATGTATCTATCCTATGTTTTCTTTGTCCATTCGTCTGTTGACGGACACCTAGGTTGGTTCCATAATTTGGCTATTGTGAATTGTGCTCCTGTAGACATGGGTGCCTATGTATCACTGAAATCACAGTAAGTGAAACGTTGAACAGAAATGTGTCACCCTTAAATATTTTTAGACAACAAAATTTCCTGTGAGTTGGAACCCAGGATGGTGGCCCAAGCTCTGTCACCTAAGCAGGGTTGTCAGACATGACCTCTGCTATTGGCAAGAATTCGTAGTCTCCGGCTTGGATCACTTTTAAGGTGGCGCTCAGAGTCTTACCAAGAGGAATGCATATTTTTGAGCAGATTAATCACTGTGTTTGGCTTTCCCTTTGTGAGTTTACACTTCGAATGCTGGAGGAAATTATAGCATGGAGAATTAAATTTATCCACACTATAAAAGGTTGTATTACTCATCTACATCAAGACTCCGTGTAGCCTAAGTATAACTTCTCAGTGTGTGACATTTCAGTAATATCTCATTTGGCACGAAGGTAGGTTTCTAGAATATCTGGGAGTCTTCTGTAAGTAAGAAGTACTTTTGGAAGCAAAGCAGGGGTAGAATAATGAATCCTGATGAGAATTAGAATACTTTATTCCTGTGACAAAACAAAAGAAGTAAAAAAAAATGAGAAGTGGCAGCATTTGACCTTTTGTTGAGATCATCAAAAGCTTGTGAACAAGAAAATAGCGTGAGAGTGCGTGGGAGCATTTGAAAGAACCCAGGGCAGAATAAACCCAAGGTTGCTGATCGCTCTGGGTGAAGTACTGAAGCTGGAGGCTGTAGACACTTGTTTGGCACAAGGAGGACAAAAGCCGAAGGGATAGAGGTCAAGGAGGCACCCCAGCACTGGGCTGTTGTTCGACTTTATTGTGGAAGCAAAATTTTCAAGTCCTTTGTGGATTATTGCACAAATTTTATTATGCCAACCTTTGCGTGCGGATGTCTTCCACGTATCTCAGTAGTCGAGCTGCTTTAGCCTCGGATGCAAAGTCCCACGCCAGGTTGTTTTTTTCTTTTCTCCTCTGCTCGCTATGCATCTTGCAAAGTGGGCTTGATACTCTCATGCTTAAGAGCACTGATGGACGAGCCTACATCCTGAGGGATGCGACGCTCCGAGACTGTAAACCGATGACACAAGAAAACCAGACCTGCCTCATGCTACGTCCTGCATCGCAGGAAGACTAGTCTGGTGACTCATGGGAGGCCCTCTCCCCATCGCGAGAACCCAATGACTTTGTCGTTCTCAGAACATACTTACTAGGAACCTTAAAATAATTAGAAGTGAGGAGCTTTTATGCTAAAGTATTTTCTCAGTATCAGAAGTTGAAGAGCATTAACTTATAATAACCAGTAGGTTTAATGGAATGGTTTTAAACTTCAAGAGCTATAATTGGGAAAAAGTGTTCAGAATAAAATATTACAGGAATTATGTTAGCCAAATAGGGAGAAATTGAAGAGGCACTCTATTTAATAATACACTTGTAGAAGTAAGAAATAAGAACAAAGCAGACCAGATGACATTATTACACATTCTGAATAAAACTTTGTATATTTAGGATATTGGATTTTTGCATAGCTTTCCCAATTCCCAGCTCTGAATAGATCATGAAAGCTCTGTCATCTTGAGCCCATCTGATGACATTGTTGCAACACGTATGGGGATGCATTTTCACTAGCCAGATAGTCACAGAAGTAATTGCCATTTCTAGAGTGTTTCGGAATTCAGTTGACATTAATGTTGCTTTCAGTATATACTTCCTTCATTCATTATTTTGTAGTACTGGGCATTGAAGCCAGGGGCATTCCACCACTGAGCTATATCAGCAACTCTATTTTTTATTTTGAAAAAGGGTTTCACTAAGTGGTGGAGGGCCTTGCTGTAAGTTGCTGAGGCTGGCCGCGAACCTGCGATCCTCATGTCTCAGCCTCCCAAGTACTAGGATTACAGGCATGCGCCCCCAATGCCCAGCTAGTATATACTATTTATATTAGCAACCAAATTCTTACCTGATTTCTTGCATCTTTCCCTGCTAAAAAGATAGGAAGTCAATGGGCGATAGTATTCACCCCAAAGATGTACTTACTTGTTACATAATTAGCAGGAGCCTGGCAGTTCCACATTTTTATTCTAGATTCTGCTTTATTAGGGAATTTATTCAGAGGGTTTGAATAGCCGCCATTGTGATAAATCGCCCTCATTTATGTGTGGTCATCCAAGGTATTGATACTTTTCATACATTTACAGTCTTAAAATATTGCAAATATATTGAGATTGCTGATGTTGACCAACGCTGACTATTCAGGACTGGTATCTCTCTGCTACACCAACCCCTCTTAGCTGGGGATTTTTGCAGCTAGAACTTGATAATTTCAGGGCAGCTCAGGAAGCTTTTCCTATAAAGGGCCAGAGAGTAAATATTTTAGGCTCTGTGGTCCATATGGCCCCTGTCGCAACTACTCAGTTCTGCTGTCATAGCACAAGAACAGCCATAAATCATATGCAAACAAGTGGGCATGACTGCGTTCCAATAAAACTTTATTGGTAGAAACAGGTGGCAGGCAAAGCACTCTGTACTCTGCCAACCATGTTTGAGAGAGTTTCAAACCACTCTATTGCAAAAGCAAGCAGAAAAAAAAATGGATTTTGTGTTAGATAACAGCAAGCAGAATGGAGGCTTGTCTAGCAGTGACCTTTGTCCTATGGCTCGCTTGTCTCTGCACCTGCTGACTCCGCCCACTCTCCTAGGTATAAAAGGCCGCCTTCTTGTCCAGTTCTCCAGATCTGCAGGCCTGTCTTGAAATCCTTCACCACTCCCACACGGCAGAGTGCCTAATAAGCATCTTTACCCTGCGTCCCGAGAGCAGCTTGCCCACCGAGGACATCCGTGGCTGTCCCCACAGACTGCTGTTTTCTATGATGGAGACCCCCACATTCTTGGGAAGAGGTTCAGAACCTCCTCTGCGGTTGACTGTCCTTGATGCTTCTCAGTTGCTTGTCTTGCCAGTGCTCCTGGTCTGAGCATCTGGCCACTGCCAGGGTCCCGCAAGCCTCCTTCTGGCCCTACATTCCTCTTCGTTTCAAGTTGTCCTATACTTGTTTGTCCCATCAATATTGTTAAAACATAGGTTCTTTCTTTCCCCAAAATACTTTCATGAACCTCATCTTTCAAGACTGAATTTTTTTTACTTGATAAAATTCAAGTAACATTTTGGGGTCCCAAAAGGATCGTAACCCTACATCCAGTCCATGCTCCATTCTGCAGGAGGGTGCCGCTGCATTTTGCAGGAACACCTCACTGAGCTGCTCATTTACATCTTACTGTACACAATAGAAATGCACCTACTGCTGTCTGTTTTTCCCAGTGATTGAATGCATTCAACTCAGTAGTAACATAATCATTTGCACCTTTCTGCTCATAACTTTCACACATTCTTTCTTGGAGCTCTTGAAAGGACCCACACCCAGGGCAGGAAGAGGGAGAGGAGCCCTCACCTGGCCCGCAGGAAGGGAGGCCGTGGCAGTAATGACCGTGTGCTTGCAGGACCTCAGGCTACTGTGCTGTGTAGTTGCCTCAGGCTCGACGAGGAGTAAATAGTAGGGGTCTCATTTAGTAGACCACATGTTTATGGAATTTTCCTCGCCTAATCATGGGAAAAAACATTCAAGATCTGAGAAACTCTGTGATTGTGTGCAAGTCAGCCCTGACTCTCAAAATCTTGGCTGAGAGAAATGTTTGAATGTAGAACCCCAAAAGGCCTTTTTAACCATTTCTTGGCATAATCTATAGATGATTTGTCTGCAAATCAAGCAGCTATGAATCACTTTTTGTAGTATTACACACACACACAGTGGAAAAAACTCATCTGTAGGAGACAGGGCTAAACGAAGTATTATTTGATCTCTGAATGACTACTGAGGGAATAAGATATTTTACACAGCTGGAGTTGCTGTATATCGCTTCTGCTTAAAACACCAGTTTCACCAGGTGTGGTGGCGCACGCTTGTAATCCCAGTACTTAGGAGGCTGAGACAGGAGGACCACGGGTTCATGGCCAGCCTCAGCTACTTAGTGAGGCCCTCCGCAACTTAGACCCTGTTTCAAAATCAAAGAATAAAATAGGTCTGGGGGTGTAGTTCAGAAGTAGAATGCCCCTGGGTTCCATCCTGAGTACCACAAAAAAAACAACAAAAAATACCAGTTTTTACCTGCATTTTACTGGATTTCACCATCGTGAGATGGAGGAGGGAAGCCTTATCTTCCGGTTCTTTGCAAATGGAGGCAGTGTCGATGGGGTGACCATTCAAGCCGCCCAGGTCTCCAGGGGCAGAAGGTGGCGTGAGGATCCAGGCCTATGCTCAGACTCCACAGGACATGGCTCTCTCCAAGTCCTTCCAGAGTCTTCCTTTCCCATGAGCTGTCTTTTGTCAAGATCACATCCTAGGCACTTGAGTTTGGCTGACACCAGATGGGACCGGCTTAGTGCTTATGTCATTGTAGCGAATGGCCTGGTTCCTAGACCCTCTGCAGTTCTCTAGCCTCACATGGACCCCCAGCTGAGCCACAGGGGGAAGCAGTACAATCCGGACACTGGAGCCTTGTGTCCCAGGAAGTAGGCGACTTCTGCCTCCCTGTTCCTTTCACCTGCACAGCGCATCCAGAGACGTCATGCTACATCGCCATGCGGAGGCACCGTCTGTCACCTGCCGGGAAACTGGAGCAGCCAAGCAAACGGGGAGGTCTGATGGGCCTGTCTCCCGGGCACCCCTCTTTTCAGGCAGGAGCGTATTTCTTCCTTGCTCTCAGTGAGCAGCATTGGTAGAATTCATCCCAGGATCCGGGGACTGGATGTTCATCACGTACGACGTTCGGTTCCTTCGAGAGCTGTATTCGTTATCCATTGTCAATTAGCTGGACGCGAGCGCACTGCTTTCAACCTATTAAGACTGAATTTTCGACTTTCTGTCTCTTCATTTAAAAGTTATTTAGGGATTGAAAAATAATTAAAATGGCTTCCAAGTGGGAACTGTCACCACTGACCACCTGGGACTCCCAGCCACTGTAGGAATTAAAGAATGCTTCCTTTCAGCCAGGGTCGGAACCAGGGCACTTTAGCTGTACTTGTCAAGCATTCCTGAATGTATTCATTCATGCCTCACGTACTCGTGGAACTCTTCCCCCAGCCTTTGTGGCGTACAGAGGATGTGGGCTGTGTGTAGCTCCATCTATCTACCTGCGCCCACTGGGGAGCTGGAGGGAGCGGAGAAGTCCAAGAGCAGGTGATTAGGGAGGAGTCAAACCAAAGAGGTCAAGAAGGAGGACCAGCCAGTGCCCTTGATTTGGCCACAGCTAGGAAACAGCCGTCTAGATGGGGCAGCTCATTTCAGCACCAGTAACAGACTGAAGACCCCTGAGTCGCATGGGTGAGAAGGGGCATCCCCAGTTCTGGTGGAGTCCAAATGACTTGAGATGCTATCCTAAGAATGGTTGAACAGCACCATCCTCTAACTTTCCTGTTGCTCATAGCTTCAGTTCTCGATTCTTAAAGAACTTGTGTCCCCCACCGAGAACAATAGTCATACCAGGGTAGCTGAGATGGACCCGCTCTGTGGCACAGCTCTCAGACTGTCAGGGGAAAGCAGAAGTCTTAATGACAGCCAGAGGGGCAGGATTCATAGTTGAGGTGACCCCGGGTGTAGGGCTTGAAGGACGGCTGCCATGTTTCTCTTGTTTTTTAAAGCCCTGTGACATTGAACTGGGGGACAGTGGCAGTTTTGCTCAGAAGTTCCAAACCCCCGTGAGGAGAGTCCTTAAGTCTTCAGAGTGCACGTGGATTTCCCTGGCCTCATGCCCGGAGCTGATGAGCAGCTGAGATCTTGACCCTGCGCTTGAAACCTGAGCCCACTGTTTCTCATCCTGCAGCCAGGTTTTCTCCAGCATCTGTTCCGTACAGGATGCTTTTGAATGCTTCTCAGAAGACAGGTAGCCCACTTCACCCCGGGCGTCCTGCTGTCCAGCACAGTGGGTGGACCATGCCACCACCGTGGCACGGTGCCTCTGGCCTCCTGGCAGGAGCCAGCTGCTGGGCTTATTATCCTACGGTGACGGCATATGCGAGGAGTTTGAAGAGGAGAGGGAGGCGAGGCGACATATAAATTAATCTGGAAAGCACTTTGAAGTCACCCAGCTGTCACTGTTCCTGTTTGCTAAGTCACCAGATGTATTGGGATTGTGATTTCCCCACCTTTGAAGAAGGAACGCTGTCCAATACAAAGCCTGATTGGAGATCCACAATGATGGCGCGTTGAAGTACCAAGTAACTCCAATCAGTCCCAAATGCGGCAAGCCCGGGTTCTCAGTTGCTTTTGTTTTGGGGTGCTAATTCCAAATTTTGCCCGCCAGGCATTAGCCTCTACTGTGTTTCCGTTTGAAATGTGAGGCCCCGGGGAGTGTTCGACTCAGCCGTGAGGAGATGGAGTTCCAGAGAATCGGATCATTTTGAAACATGAACCGAACTCTCTTTAACAAAAGTACAAGCTGTAATCCTGGTACTCTAAAGGCTGAGACAGGAGGATTGCAGGTTCGGGACCAGCCTCAGCCACTCAGCGAGGTCCTCAGCAACTTAGTGAGACCCTGTTTCAAAATAAAAACAAAAAGGGCTGGAGATGTAGCTCAGAGGCAAAAAAAAAAAAAAAATCCTGTCCCTGGGTTCAATCCCCGGTATCAAATAAAAAGTATAGATGGGGTGTGATGAAGAGGATAAAGAGAGACTTAAATGTTTGACGAAGCAGCTTGGAAGATTCTCCTCTTTCCCTCTCCCACTCATCATGGTGCCCCCAAGGAGCCCTCTGCCCATCTCCCACCCCTTGGTACTCCCGGACCCTCTTCCTCTTCTCCTTGACACATAGTCTCCTTTTCTGGCCTGGGATCTAAGAAATCGTCCTTCAGGATGTATGCTAGTTTACTCCACTGTCATAATGCAACATTTCTTCCGGATGGCTTAAGCAATGGACTTTTTTTTCTTTTCCAGTGGTACTGGGTGTTGAACCCAGGGCTTTCGACTCCCAAGCTACACCCCCAGCCCTTTCTTCATTTTTATTTTGAAATAAAGTCTCTCTAGGTTGTTGAGAGTCTCAATAAATTGCTGAGGCTGGCTTCAAATCTGCAATCCTCCTGTCTCAGCCTCCCAAGTACAGGGATCACAGGCGTGTGCCACTGCGCCCGACTAACAGTGAACATTTATGTTCTCATGGCTCTAGAGACTGGGAGCCCCGGGTCTACACGTCTGCAGAGCTGGTTTCTGTGAGACCTCTCCTGCTGGCTTGTAGGCGGCCGTCTCCTCCCTGTGACCTCACATGGTCTCTCCTCTATCTGTGTCCTGATCGCCCCTTCTCCTAAGGGTCCCAGCCACCGCAGGTCCTCTCTCTTGGCCTCATTTTACCTACCTTAGTTACCTGTTGAAAGTCCCTGTCTCCAAACACACAGTGACATTCTGGGGTGCCGGGAGGTGGGCTTCCACCTGTGAATTTGGGCACAGTTCAGCCCCCAACAGAGTGTGTACTCTCAGGTAAGGGGCAAGCCGAATGGTCCGTTGAAGGAGCTGATGCCACCTGGTACGTAACCAATGCTTGTTACAGGCTGCTGCTCGTGCTCCGTGCGTCACACAGCACCCTGCGCAATCTCTTTACCCAGCTCGTATTTGTGCACCTGATGATGACAAAGTTCAAGAGCTTGCGTATCTTTATTCACTCAATTCCCACTGTATAGGGTAGGTCCTCTCTCCGTGTTATAGAATAGGAAACGGAAGCCTAGGAACTTGGTTATGTAACTGGTCCCAGGTGGCTCAGCCCTGTGCATGTTGCTTCTTTGCTCTGGGTCTAAGTCCCTGCAACCAAGGTTTCCTGGGGACGTTACAGGCAGATGAGTCGGTCACCCTGGGTGGCTATGATTGAAACCCACCTGGGAATACTGACCAGTCCTTCTGGCTCTTAATCTTTCTCATATAGAACTGTATAATTACGTGCAAGCCCACTTCTATAGATAGTTGAACCTCACTATTCAGACTCTGTATTTATGAATTTGCCTCCTTGCTAAAATTGATTTGTAATTCCCAAAACAATACTCGGAGGGATTTTGTAGTCCTCCATGGGCATGCGCAGAGCCCCCCAAAGTTTCTTGCATGGTGAACACGCTCCCAGCTGAGGTTCATTCAACAAGACATCCTTAGCCTTCTTGTTTCAGTTATCGGACTACGAGTGTCCTTCTCATGGCCGATTTAATGTCACCTTTTTCTGCATCTCATTCGTGGGCTTTTCATGGTTCAAAATAGCCATCGAGTGTATCAGTGGAGCAGGCAGAGAGGGAAGGCTTCTCAGTATGAATGTGGTTTTCAGCAGCACAAAATAATATGCTCCTGAAACTTTGAAAGATACAAAGGAGGTGATCTTCAACACTTATCTTCAGGGGTCAGTGAATCAAAATTAGTCATTATTAGAACTTAAGATGCACGAAACACATCAGTAGTCTTTATCAGGCATGTCCACCTTAATGCTTTTTTTTTCTCTTTTATTGGTGCATTGTAATCATACATCTTGATGGACTTCAGGCTTTCTTTAATAAATGCAAAAGTTGTTCTTGCTGTCCTGTAACTTTGTCACCGATCGATGCTGTAGAGGAAAAACTACCACACATTTTGTTGGGCCTAGCACAGCACTTAATATACATTAGATTATAAACGTGTTTTTTTAAAGACTACTCAGTATTTGTGCTAAAGTAATAAAATAGTATTTCTTAATGTCTCATCCTTTAGCCTGAAATATTCTGAGAGCTTTTCACGTGTTAACTCAGTTAATCCACCCAAATTGCCCTCCCAGGTTGTAGCCATTGTTGTTCCCATTTGACAGACAAGGAAACTGAGACTGGGAAAGGTCTGATCCTGCCTCTCGGGATCTCTAGGGATTTTCAGAGCTGGCATTTAAATCCCAGGTCCTCTGGTGTGAACGCTCAGGCCCATCCATTCCTGCCTCTGCTGTCACGGACAAGAAAAATGACTCCCGTGAGCCAACACCTAGCTCATCATATCTTGTCCATCCATTGCACCGATGGGACTCCCTTGGTGAAATTGTATCTAAAGTTTTAGTTAACTTTGTTGTACTGGGGTCAGTAGAACAAAAAGATTATCTTCGTGGGAGGCTTTTGTGGCCGACTCGGATTCAGAATAATCTTTTTATCTGATGCTATGAGAAAGGGAGCTCACCTGCCCGGCAAGTCTCTTCCTAAGCTGTGGCATTTCAGTGGCCCCTTGGCTTAGCCCTTGGAACAACCATCAAGACCATCAGAAAACCTCATAATGTGCTTCTTTACAGAAAATCATTCTGCACCTCCTGACGTAACCACGTACACCTCAGAACACTCGATACAGGTGGAAAGGCCCCAGGGCTCGACCACATCCCGGACGGCGCCAAAGTACGGCAACGCTGAGCTCATGGAAACCGGGGACGGTAGGTGTCCACATGGGATTTTCTCCCTCCCTTGCTAATCCTTTGCACCAATGCACCTTTCTATGTCCATGATTGAATAGGTCTCTACTAAATTTACAGTCAATTCATTGAATCTATCAGATTTTGTGTGTGTGTGTGTGTGTGTGTGTGTGTGTGAGATGTTGGGAATTGAACTTGGGCATTCTATCTCCGAAATACACCCCTAGCCCTTTTTATTTTTATTTTGTTTTGGAATCAGGGACTAGCTAGGTTGGTGAGGCTCTTGCTGAGTTGCTGAGGCTGGCCTCAAACCTGTGATCCTCCTGTCGCAGCCTCCCAAGTACTGCGATTACAGTTGTGCACCACCATGCCCGGCTATCAGATTCTTTATGCACCTCCCGAGAGCTTCCTTCGTTATGGTGTAGCCACAAGAAATGCAAATAGTCCCCAGGTTTATCAAGAGTTATTCCTTGTAGGAAAAACATAAATATTGCAGAAGCTGTCATGAGAAGAAAAATAGTTATGAGATATTGTTTTCATTAATGAAAAACTAGTGTTTTCTCAGCAATTAAGATATTAGAGTGCAAGTGTGAAGACTATGAACAGTCACTTAGGACAAAATGGAGTTAAATAGAAAGCAAACTAATTGACAGATAGTAGTGTGGGCTTTAGACTTTGAAGGAAAGAGGGTCTTCTCTAAATTGGACGAGCACTATCAGCAACTTAATAAAATGGGTAGTGGACGTGTTCGCCTCTGTTCCTCCTAATTTTACTCTTGGTATGTTCTGATTTTAGTGACTGTTTCTGAGTCAGTGCAGTAACACTCGGATGTGAACTTTCTCCTGTATTCTCCTTAAGTCTCAGTCTTGCCCTGTGTCATAGAAGTTAGAGAAGAACCCAGCAGAAAATTTTCTTGGAGTTCTGCCCTATTCCTCCCCAAATTTGCACGTGGCAACTGTGATGTTCAGTTCACCTACCCGCTGGTTCGTATTTTTCAGGAGTACCAGTAAGTAGCCGGGTCTCAGCAAAAATTCAACAGCTCGTCAATACCCTCAAACGACCTAAACGGCCGCCATTACGAGAATTCTTTGTTGATGACTTCGAAGAATTATTAGAAGGTAAAAGGACCCTTTCCCACTTCTGTTTCTTTCAGATATTCCTATGGTCCAATAAAAATGTTTTTTTCTACAGGATAATTTTTTTTTAAGAGCCATGATGTCGGTGTTCACTGAATGATGGAGATTTAGAAAAGAGATTGTAGGTTCTGTACCAAAAGGGGCACCAAGCATCGCGCGGGTGGACAGAGCTGTACGACCGTCACCCTTGGCAGAATGGGATTCTGTCCTGAGTCAGCCCTCTTTTTAAGGAAATTATAGAAATGCAAAATTAAGTTATAGAAAACCAGAGCTTACAGCAAAGCAGTTCCCTGAGTGAGCTTGGAAAGAGGACCGAGGAGAAAACTTGGTGGGGTGGCTCTATTTCTCTTCTTGCCGCTCTACAGTGTAGGAACCGATGTCCTAACCCCAGAATGTTTCTGAGCCTTTTAACACAGACAACTTCAAGTTGAAACAAAACAGAAAATCTGCTGGTTGTTGAAACCCAAACTCCTTGTTTTCTTACTGTTAAGCCACAAGTAAGAGAGCCGATTTCCTGGCCAACAGGTAGAAACGCTCAGTCATAAACTATGAGGGAAAAACCTTTTCTAGAGATGGGATAATTTTTTTTTCTCACCTACCTAAAGCATGAGCAAGATTGTATTGTCATGCATTTATTTAATTTTACTCGAGAATACTTGCTCCATGTTCTTGTTATTCAGAGTAGTTGTAGAAAATTTACTTGTACATCTCCATATTTAAGGGCAAAATAAACTTAGCAAGATTTGAAAAAACTTAGTGAGATTTGAACTCTTGGAAGTCCAAAATTACTGTATGCTGATACCTTAAGTTTTAAATATAGGGGTTTAAATCTTCAACTTTGGGCATGGCACAACATGTAGTTTTGCCTGTTGTGGGTTTACAAATGTACTCGGGTCTACCCAAGTTCCCCATCCTGTTTACTTTGCAAATGATAAGAATTAAATATTTTTGAGACCTTTCTGAGGCTAGTATATAGATCATGATCCTGGTTTTAGAAAAGCTTTCTTTCTGTCTTCTAATAAACTTATACCTCAAGTATGACTCTCTTGGCTTCTATATAAAGAATAAAAAAGCAATCATATTAATATAGACTTTTTTTTTCTTGAAAACCTTTTTTTATTCAAATGTATTTAGTTCAACAACCTGACCCAAACCAACCAAAGCCAGAGGGAGCCCAGATGTTGGCGATGCGCGGGGAACAGCTGGGGGTGGTCACGAACTGGCCGCCCTCTTTAGAAGCCGCGCTGCAGCGATGGGGGACCATCTCTCCAAAGGCTCCCTGCTTGACCACCATGGACACGAACGGAAAACCACTGTACATCCTCACTTACGGTAATCCTGTAGGGCCTATCCACCTCTCGTTCGCTTATTCCTCTACACAACTGCTACTGAATGTAAAGAGAGGAAATGTCTTTGGGGACAGTATGGCTTTACATGGTTCTGGTGTAGAAATAGATGGAACCTTAAAGGAATGTTTTAGGCAGTTTGGCATCAATAGAAGTTATTTTTTTTTTTTTAGTTAAAATTAGGGACGGATGCTTAAAGCAGTGATTCTAACTCTCATAAGTTGATAGGTGTTCTTGAAAGTATATGTGATCTTCTTAAAATGAATACTTTTAGCAAAGACTTGTAGACGATATCTCTTTCAACGCTTTGACATGGTTTGGGGTCATAATTCTAAATGACACAGTCCCAAATGTTGTAACCTTGAATGTTGGAATCGGAAGGTCAAAGTCCCTTAACTCTAAAACCCCAAGAGATCAAAATCCCAAAAATAGAGTTCTGGAAAAAAATTGGAATTCTTTAAAAGACTTATTTATTTACGTTGTTGAAGAGGGGTTGAGAAATATAACATATCCCCCCAAAAAAAGAAACAATAGATAATACACATATATTTAGTAGCATAAACACTCAGATTTTTCTCATAACAGTCATGCAAGTTTAGCAGTTATAAGAAGATAAACCATATTCATAAAGCAATAGGTCAAGAAGCAGAACATATAAATGCACGTCACTATGCTTAGTAATTGTGTGCACCCAGCTTCAGAAGTGTGATGGTCTGAGATACCATGTTGGACAACCTAAGTCTTTTGACAAGATCAGTCAAAAACTGTGAAGGGTCATGGCTGCCTTTGCAGAAAACATAGCTCTTCATTGGAGGAATTTTCTACATTGCGTGTGCACGATCATACACACACACACACACACACACACACACACACACACACACACAACTTATACAGAAAGCCTGTGTTGTATAATGCCCTTTCCCAGAGTCAAATTTACAAAAAATACACAAAACAAATTAGAACCGTCTTAAAGTCTGTACCTGCTCTACACCTCCAGTATTGGAAATGATGCAAAGATGAAGTCCATAGCATAGCAACTTATTAAAAAATAAGAATACTGACAGTTTTAAATAGTGGGCAAACTAAACGAGCCTGAGGACCCCAGGAAGGTTGCTGGTGTAAGTCAAAGCATGGAGTCCAAAAGTTGGTGAGCCTGGAGTTTTGGGTGTGGTTTGGCTTTGCTTTGTAGTACCAGGGACCAGGCCCAGGGCCTCATACGTGCTAGGTGAGCACTCTACCACTGAGCTACAATCCCAGCCTTTTCTTGAAGGCTGTCCAAGGCAGCAGAGGAAAACTCTGTCCCCGCCTTCAGAGGTCAATTCAACTTTGTTCTGCTTCAGACAAGGTGGGCAGCTACCCTGCATACAATCAAAAGCATATCCTCTTCTACAGAATTTGCCCTTTACCCTCTCCCCAGCAGGGTACCCCCTCTCCTCCTTGGGAATTGTGGTTTACAGAATTTTGGCTTTCAGGATTTCAACATTTGGGATTTTAGTCTTTCAGGGTTGTGACGGGGGGTGAAGTTATAGACTTCGGGGATTTTGATCTTTCTGAATTTTCACATTTGGGATTGTGTCTTTGGGAATTATGGTTGGCGTACCACTTTGAGATGCCTCACTCCGAAGAAGCAAAATCTGTATCCATGGTACTTTCTCAGAAAGCCAGAGAAGAAGCATCCTTTAATTCCCGATTCAATACAATTAATGCAGTATGGAAACTTTTTGCAAGTTGTTAGCTATACCAGAGGCGCTTTTCTCTTTGTTGTATAAATGCCATGGAGAAAGCACCCTGTCAGGTTATTTTCACACAATCTGCTTTGCAAAGACACAGGTCTAATATCTAAAAGACCAAAATGGCTTACAATATGTCTGCCTGTGTGAGATTATTTTTTTTAACTTTTGGGTTTGTTTTTATAACACACTTTTCCCATTGCAAGAAGAAAAGAAATCAGTTTCTGCATTAGGCATGAAGGGCAGGAGGCAGATGTTACGTCGTGGACTCTCAGCAGAGCCCAGCTTCTGGAGGGTGTGAGGCCCCAGGAGACACCAGCTATAGACCCGTGCATTTCCTAGACCTAAACAGGATTTTGGTTTAGGAAAATATTAGGTTTGGGACAATGTTTCAGAGTCCCCTTTGTTTTTATGGCTTCAGCGGGTAGTTTCAAATGGATACAGGATGTCACCCACCATCAAGCATGAGTTTGATTTATTCCTTTTTTAATTATGCTCTTGGAAATAGGTCTCAATCAAAGTGACAGATGACTTCTGGGTGACCCTCAGGTCTGCCCAAATTCAGTCTTGGAGCTACTTATGTACTGGGAACCACTGCTTCATGACAGCTGAGCATGCCAAGGCATATCTCCCTATATGTGGGAAATCCTAAGGCCAACCTACGCATGCGTGAGCACGCACTCATTCTGACCCCAACATGCATTCGCAGAGATGGATGTAACGTGCGCTGTGCATTCACAAGGTCCTCACGCTCCAGAAATCAAAGACAAAACAGTC
The DNA here is from genome assembly GCA_004027185.1 of Glis glis. NCBI lineage: Eukaryota > Metazoa > Chordata > Mammalia > Rodentia > Gliridae > Glis > Glis glis. Next base: position 61,030 of record PVJS01000294.1, read on the forward strand.
CTCAAGAGGCTTATCTAGATTAGAAGTATACTCCTCTCTGCTGATGGACCGTTGAACAGAGTAACACTTCTTGCAAGTTTCTTGCACGGTTTCAATGAATTGGAGATACAATTGAATTAGATTGAATATTATATTTGAATATTATATATTGAAGTTGAATATTGAATATTCTATATGAATACGGAATATTATATATGAAAATTAGGATTCCTCAAAGCATCATACTTGAAACCAAAGCATTGTTTTTAAATCATCTGTGTTTTATTGTCCCTAGAAATCTGCCTCACAACTTCCACGATGATAATTCAAGTTTTCCGGGGTTTTGCTCTAGGGACCTTGCACACTTAGAGGAGTTGGGCTTGGTACTGGGACCTCATGCAGATGTTCAGGCGTCTCTGCTTATATATGAGTCAGAGCTGTTGGCTCCTGCTTCCTTCTTGATTCTGGGAACTCAGCAGATGTCTCAAAAGCTTCAAATGAAAAAAGCTTTGGGCCGGGCGTGGTGGCACACGCTTGTAATCCCAGTACTTTGGGAGGCGGAGACCGGAGGATCCGGGTTCGCGGCCAGCCTCAGCTCTCTCGCTCTCTCTCCCTCTCTCTGTCTCTCTCTACTTAGTGAGGCCCTCCGCAACTTTGTGAGACCTGATTTCAAAATAAAGTATAAAAAATAGGGCCAGGGGCGTAGCGTGGAGGTAACACCCCTGCGTTTACTCCCCAGTACTGCAAAAAAAAAAATATATATATATATATAAATAGGGCCAGGGGTGTAGCACAGAGGTAGAACACCCCTGGGTTCAATCCCCAGTACAGCAAAAAAAAAAAAAAAAAGCTTTGGGTAAACTCTCTAGAGAGGGGACTCTGACGACCCCTCCCCATTCGCATGGCTGAGTAATGTTAACTAGAGCCTGTGACAACAGGTCTGACCTTACCATAAAGCAGAAGAGAGGCCATTGTTCGATTGTTTTTTCACTTTTTTTTCCTCCCCAACGCTTTATTTTTAGAAACCTCCGCTACTTGTCTGTTTTTACTTGGTTTCCAGTTTCTGGTCTTGGTCATCTGTTCCCCATTTCTGATGGTCCCCTCTTAGAGTTCCTCGCAGCCTCACATACCGGAAGCAAATGGATACACACGCTAGATTTTCACTTGGCGAGTCCTCCCTACGTCATGGCACACATTGGCACGTCCCTGAAAACGCATGTGTGCGACCGTACCCTTACTCGTGTCTCTCTGCTTTGCGTTGATAGGCAAACTGTGGACGAGAAGTATGAAGGTTGCTTACAACATTCTGCACAAATTAGGTACAAAGCAAGAACCTATGGTGCGGCCTGGAGATAGGGTAAGTGCAGGGTAACTGTTTGGACCTGCAAAATGTAGTCTTTTGTGGAATAGTTACCTTCTGTTTTAAAATCCCAGCCTTTGACCTCTCTTCCTCTTGTTAGTAGCATGTGTGGGTTTCTTCACATTTGCTGTGAATGAGGAGCAATTCCATTCAACCTGTCATTTCATCTTCACAACAACTCAGTGAGCTATGTCGTAGTTTTTCTCTGGTTTTATGTTTGCATCAAGGATGTTCGGGCTTACAAAGGGCAAGTGTCTTAACCCAGGAAGGCTCATACCTAGTGAGCAGCGCAGCCCCACTTACACCTTAAAATGTTCTTCACATTAGTCAGTGAGACAGATAACGTCGGAAGCAAGCCATTGCTACAGTTCTTTTCCCTGTGTTAAATGTCTTAGGCTGTTGCCCTCCGTTGAATTCTTACATCAACTGGGTTAGTTACAGAGGATGGGTGATAGTATTTCCATTTTAATGTTACACCTGAGCTGTTGTTACTCTCATCCAAGCTTTACACCCCAACTTATACGTGGAACTTGGTATAGAACCCAGCTTTCTGCAAAGAAAACAACTAGAATCCTAGCATGAGGTTCTGCCAAGCTGATGTATATATGCTAAATCATGGGATCTGTGTGCTTAGAACATGCCCAACTGAGTCATCTGTAAGGAAGAGTGACACTAATACAGCAGCATATGAGAGGAGCTCACGTGGGAATAGAAGCAGAATTATGCAGAACCTAGTGGGAATCCAGAAATATGATTGGCTATGAAAACTGCGTTATAAAGGAAGCTTTGTGAAACCCCAGAACAGGAAGGATTGCTTAAGATAGAGCATTGGGGTAACAAGAAAGCAAACTGAATATGCATTAAATTAGCTATGCTGCAAGTGCAATCATGCGCCCCAAGGCCACATGTCAGCCTATGGCAGACTGCATATGCGGTGCTGATGTGACCTAGCGAGATCAGGGTGTGACCTAGCGAGGTCAGGGTGTGACCTAGAGACATTGTGATATGACCTAGTGAGGTCAGGATCTGACTGAGTGACATCAGGATATTACCTAGTGAGGACAGGATATGACCTAGTGATGTCGTGATATGACCTGATGACATCGTGCTATGATCTAGTGACGTCGTGATATGACCTAGTGAGGTCAGGCTATGACCTAATGAAGTCCTAGCCATCTTAATTTTTATAAATACATTTTATGGTTTTTTCTTAGTGAAAACATTAAGAATGCTTTTGTCAGAATGCATGACTGTACTAAAATTTAACTCCAGGTTAATTTCAAAGTTTAGGGGAAATTGAATGAAATATTTGTTAAATAATAGAAAGGAAAAGTTTGACAAATGTCAAACATTAAATGTCTATATCAATAAAAAAATGTCAAGTCTTTGCATCAAATATGAGCAGATAACATCAAATTAAAAACTCATTCAAAGTTTGGGGAACATACCAAAGCACTAAGAGATAAAAAGGTAAGCCAGGCGTGGTGGCACACGCTTGTAATCCCAGTACTTGGGAGGCTGAGACAGGAGGATCCGGGTTCGCGGCCAGTCACAGCTACTCAGTGAGGCCCTCCACAACTTTGTGAGACCCGGTTTCAAAATAAAGTATAAAAAATAGGGCCGGGGGTGTAGCTCGGAGGTAGAACACCCCTGGGTTCAATCCCCGGTACCACACACACAAAAAAAGATAAAAAGGTAAAGGACATGAAATGCACTTCAGTGGAGGAACAATAATGAAAAATGATTTCATGAGTAATTATGCATCAAGATAGACCGTACTATTAAGGACGATTAGAGAATGAATTTAGAAGTCATCGTTATTTGGTACCAACATTAATGGTAATTTACATCAACGATGCTTTTAGAAATTCATGACTATTTCACTCTAAGAACAGCTAAACTTGGCAGGATGGGTAGGTGGGGATCACGCACAGGTGAATTTTCACTGGCTTATCTTCAACAGTAGGTGGCCAAGACTAATGACAACTTGTGCGTTGCTAGTAATGAACCTTCCTAGATGCGTGTGACGTGTCAGGTGTCACACCAAGCTCTTTGTGTAGTTAGCTCATTTGACCTTTACCACAATGCTGAGATAGAGTTTCTATCATTGTTCTCATTTTGCAGATGAGAAAACTCAGGCGAAGGCCAAAGTTGTGCATAAGATCCCAGAGCTAAAAACGTCATCCATGGGATCAGAGTTGATTCCTCTCTCTGTCTGGCTTCCAGGCTCTGCCCAGAAGCCTACAACCATTTAGTAGCAGTTATGAGGGTTATATGAAAATATGAGGAATCATTTATAAAGCTCAGTGGAAATAGTAAAAACAGAAGGTACAGCAGAGAGTGGTGGCGCATGCCTGTAATCTAAGTACTTGGGAGGCTTAGACGGGAGGATCGCAGGTTTGAAGCCAGCCTCAGCAATTTAGCGAGGCCCTCAGCAACTTAGCAAGACCCTGTTTCAAGACTAAAAAGCAAGGCGTAATGGCGTACACCTGTAATCCCAGTACTTGGGAGACTGAGGCAAGAAGATTGCAGGTTCAAAGCCAGCTTCAGCAACTTAGCAAGGCTCTAAGCAACTTAGACCATGTTTCCAAAAAAAAAAAAAAAAAAAAAAAGGCTGGGCAGGGGTGTAGCTTGGAAGTTGAAGGTAAGGTAGAATGCCCCTGGGTTCAGTCTCCAGTACCAAAACAAAAGGCCAGGGGATTTAGCTTGGAGATAAAATGCTTTTGGTTCAACCCTCAGTACCATAAAAAAAGGCAGTATGTACACTGTAGTTCTGTCTACATAAAAATTATGTGGATAAAGAAGATAGTTTGCAAAAAATGAAATTGTATTTAGTTGTAATATAGGTGCCTTATTAGTGTTCATATTTCATATAAAGAGATATTTACTAAGTATCATATGCTTGCACTAAAATTCTTTTACCTGGAGCTCAGTTTTTATTCCAGCATCCCTCCTTATTTAGAACATTAATCCCACTTCCCCAGGGAAGGGTGAATCCTGTGATGGTATCTCAGACGACAGGTTGATGCTGAAATTTCTTCCTCTGTCTGGCCCGTCCCTGCAGGTGGCGCTGGTGTTCCCCAACAACGACCCGGCTGCATTCATGGTGGCCTTCTATGGCTGCCTGCTGGCAGAAGTCGTTCCGGTGCCCATCGAAGTGCCGCTCACGAGGAAGGTAAAGATCTCTCCGCTCATTAGAGCCCGTTAGTGGGCTCGGATGCAGCTGAGCATTGTGTTGGGTGCGAAGGTGGAGGCGATGGCTTCTCACGTGGCTTTTCCGTCTCAGCTGGAGATGGGTGGAGATGCACTCGCCTGTTCTAGCTGGCTCGGAGGCTCTGAACAGCGTCACTAGTTATATCCAAGAGGAGCAGTTATCCATACACAACACAGCTCAGCTGCAGGACCAGTCACCTCCAGAGTGGAGGCTGTATTTATTCACTAGCAGAAACCGAGCCCTCTAACATCAGGCTACAAAGAATTATCACCTTGTTCTTTGGTGTCACGTGCCCTAGGGAGCAGGATCACTGATAGCTGTTAATTTGTTTTGTTGGGGGGGAGGGGTGGTTTTTGTTCAGATGTCTTGACGGGATCAAGCTGGGGTTTATCTGTGATTTGTCAGATCTTGTTCTGTAATTTAAATAACTAAACTTGCTGTTAGTATTACCCTTTAGCCCAGGATAAAGAAACTTCTATTGTTCGTGTACTACTTAGCAATCTGATCATCAAATCGGCAACTTAGAAGAGAGAGAGTGGAGGAGAGTAGGCTGACGTTTTAGGGAGGAAGGGAGGATGTGCCCTCGGATACTGCCATTAAATCATTCAGGCTCCATTTAGCACGTCTGTAATAAAGCATGGGGGATGACTTTCGGCTCCAAAGTACAGTGCTTACCTGTGACCCAGGCTAAGACTTTCTGAAGGAACTCCTGGCTGTCGCTGTGGCTTCTCTGACATTGAAATTTACCGATTCAGGATTTGAAACCTTTTGCACCTTTCTGAACATATCACGGGAAGCTCTTCAGGGCCTGGGCAGGTTCCCTGGTTGCATTCAAACTCTGCTCTTTGGATGGGAAGGGAGAGAACCTGCGTCCCTTTTGAGAACGGAGAGAAGAGGTGATCGCCACTTGAATTTCCTGAGTAAAGGGCCAGGGAGTTCCCTGCCTGGTTTCCCAAGTGTGCATGTGTGCCAGGTAGGGCTGCAGATGACAGGAGGAGGACAGGGACCCCCATCACCCCTGACCTCAGAGCTCCCCTCCAGCAGGGGTCTGGGGGTGTCATCGCAGCCTGAGGGAGAGCCTGGCTTTCTGTGGGGGTTTGCAGCAGCAGTCTGGGTTTGCATCAGACACCCCATCAAGTGCTTCCTCATCCCCCTAAGTCCTGTGATCTTCACAACGCTTGAGTAGAACAGTGGAGGAATTTGGGGGTTTACTGAGCGTGACGGCCATGTCCTCCTAGCTACTCGTCCAGCCCTACTGCTTCCCTCATCCTGAGATCTGCAAGGCTGCTTTTCATCGGTGTCGATTTCAGTGGCCAGAGGCTTTCTGGAAATAAAGGAGCCTGCACGAGGATTGAGCTCAAGGCTCAAAATCCTCTGCGTTCTCTAAGCAACAGTAAAGTGATCATTTGGAGGAACTCGAGGACTAAGCATGTGGGGACTGGGTTTCAGTCCAAGACTCGACCAGAAACACGGCACTTACTTTTGTTGGTATAAGCAATTTGGAAGTGTTGGTTTTAAATGCCAGAGATACTAAGCATTTGGATTTTATTGGGCACCTTTCTAATTTGATTTTGTGTGTGTGCGTGTGGTACTGGGGATTGAACCTGGGAACATTCTACCTCTGATCTACATCCCAGACCTATTTTAATTATTTGGAAACGGGGTCTCACTAAGTAGCTGAGAGCCTCGCTAAGTTGCTGAGGCTAGCCTCAAACCTGCGATCCTCCTGTCTCAGCCTCTCGAGTACTGGGATTACAAGCGTGTACCACCACGCCTAGCTTACTGGACTCCTTTCAAGGGCATACAGATGTCAAGATGTGGCAATGATAAATGACACAGGACCTGCCAGTCCCCTTGGCTGAGAGAGGCCTGTGCTCCGATGGGGTGCCCGTTGGGCTCACTGTGCACAGATAGGGTTGACCTGGGGACATGGGACATTTCAGAAGGAACTATGTGGTCAGAGAGTAAGGAGAGCAGAAGGAAGGGGACAGGGTTTGGGGACATGGTAGGTGACCGGAATGTCTCACTTGATGGGAAGCCAGAGAAAAGCCACCTGCCCGCAGTTCCCTCATCTCACAGGGTACAGGTCCCATTCAGTGGCCTTTGACTTTAGGACCAAAGTAGCACAGGGACCAAAGTCCCTCGGGGAGGAAAGGACTCAAGTTCCCTGCCCCCTCTTCAGCAGAACACTCTCTGAAGGGAAGCGTGACCTGAAGTGACCTTGCTTGCAGGTGACACTCAGATATGCAGAAGCCACAGGGAGTGTGCACTGCTTGTACCAGGACATCTGGAAACCTTTCCTGAAGCCAGCAAACGAATCGTGTCAGAATTCTAGGGGAGCGACAGATGGTTCCTGTCGCTGTAGGAGAGGCGCTCCCCCTGAGCCTGTACTCTCCAGTGTAAAGACAACTTTTTTAACGTGACTTTTCTTTTTAGCATGACTTTTCATTAGTACATCATAATTATGTGCCCTCACGGAGAATGGTGTGATGTTTTGATTTACACGGACAGTGTGGGCTGGTTTCAATCAAGCTAGCATATCCACCACCTCACCTACTGTTGCTTACGGTGAGACATTTGAAATTTACTTAGTGATTTTGAGACATTTGAAATGTACTTGCAATTTTGAAGGACGCACATTGGCTCTTGACCCCGCTGTGGCATAGATCTCCCGTCCATCTGAAATCATGTCACTGTTGATTGGCCAACCATGCGTCCATGTGGAAGGGGCCTGAGTCATGCCTGCAGGTCTGGGAAATGCCTGTCACCATCTCTGAAGGCACCTGAGCCCGTCCCTCTTGCCTGACTTCTGGCAGATGGATTTGCTGACCGGCAGAGGAGGTTGGGCCGGAATCTTCCTGAGGCCCCCCAAGGGGTGCAAGTCTGGGTGGAAAGCAAGGCCGATGCAGGGCTGGCAGGATGGGGGGTTCGAACCGTGCATACCCTAAGGACAGGCGGGTCCTCTGAGCTAGAGAGGAGGGAGACTGCCAGGGGTGCACCCGGCCGCCCCCGGCCTTCCATCCCAGCCACAAGGGATCGCGGCTACCCGAGCTGTTGTGTGTGTGAGCATTGGAGGGGGGGTCTCCTGCATGCCGGCAACTCCGTTGCTCCCTGAATTCTAGCACGTTGGTCACTGGTTTGCATCAGTAAAGGTCTCCAAGTGTCCTGTTAAAGCGGAACCTCTGAAAGGAGCTGGTGTCAGTGTCCTGTTGGGTGTTGACGAGTTCGCGTGGACAGTCGGGGTGGTGTTCGGTTAGAGGAAGTCTGGAGCTTGCTGGGACCTTGGGAAGCAGGAGTGGAGGGGGATGTGGGGAGCAGAGGAGAGGCCACCCCGGGGAGGCATGCCCCAGCTGCAGTGCCTGGGTAAATGGCGCTGCTGACACCGGCTTTATTTCCATGTACTCATCATGTATGTGCATGATGTGGATGCACAAGTGCACATTTGTGCCTGTGTGGGTGGATGTACTCATGTTTGAATGCTTGTGTATATCTTTGTGAGTGCTTGTGTTTGCATACGTGTATGGCTATGTGTGGGGGGTGTTCTTGTACACGTGTGCATGTGGATGCACAAGTACACATTTGTGCCTGTGGGTGGATATACTCATTGGTGTGTACTTGTGTATGAGTGTGTACGTGTGTGAGTTCTTGTGTGTGCATACATGTATGGATATGTGTGTTTATGTGTGTACACGTGTGCATGATGTGGATGCACAAGTACACATTTGTGCCTGTGTGGGTGGATATACTCACGTGTGTATGCTTGTGTATGTCCATGTATGTGAGTGCTTGTGTGTGCATATGTGTATGGCTGTGTGTACGTATATGTATGTGTGTGTATACATGTACACGATGTGTATACACAAGTACACATGTGTGCCTGTGTAGGTGGATGTACTCGTGTGTGTATGCTTGTGTATGTCCATGCGTGAGTGCTTGTGTGTGCATACATGTATGGCTGTGTGCGTGTATGTGTGTACACGTGTGCATGATGTGGATGCACAAGTACACATTTGTGCCTGTGTGGGTGGATGTACTCATTGGTGTCTGCTTGTGTATGTCCATGTATGAGTGCTTGTGTGTGCATACATGTATGGCTGTGTGCATGTATGTGGGGGGTGTGTACACATGTGCATGATGTGGATGCACAAGTACACATCTGTTCCCGGTTGGGTGGATGTACTCATTGGTGTGTGCTTGTGTATGTCCGTGTGTGAGTGCTTGTGTGTGCATACGTGTATGGCTGTGTGCATGTATGTGTGTACACGTGCGCATGATGTGGATGCACAAGTACACACTTGTGCCTGTGTGGGTAGATGTATTCACGTGTGTGTGCTTGTGTATGTCCGTGTGTGAGTGCTTGTGTGTGCATACATGTATGGCTACATTCTTGTGTGTGTGTTAGGGATATTAGATGAGGCCAGATTGGCCAAACATGGATAATTGTTGGCACTGGGCTCATGCGGTTCTCTACATGTCCATTACAGAGAGTTAAGAAAATGGCCCAAAACTATGTTCACGGATACACTTCTTAGTTATTGACAAGGAAGATTTCTTGTGCGAGTTTCCTAGCTCCTCCTGGCTCCGGTACCATAATCGCCTCTACGCTCAGCTGTCTGCAGCACATCTTGTGTTGGTTTTGCAGACTTACGTATTTAAGGTTCTTCTTTCCGCTGATCTTCCTATCACGATCATAACCATCTCCTGAGAGCCAGCGACCAGCTAAGTTGGCACTCGGAGCAGGCAGAGAATGAAATTGCACACACACTAGTCCTGTGAAGGCTGCAAAGTTAGTTTTCAGGAAGTGGCTTCATGAGCTTAGGTCCCCTTCGTGAAAGCGAGAATTCTCTAAAGAAGGATGGGTGTTTTCTGAGTGAGGCTCAGGCAGGAGTGGGGTGGACGATGGTTCCAGTAACATCTCCCAAGCGGCCCGTGTAATGTGATTACCCAAGGAGTTACTGCCACACAGACTGTGTGCCAGGAAGAACTTTCTAGAAAGTGGTGTAACCTGTCAACCCTTTATATTCTAGGGAAAGATAGAAAGGAGGAGAAAAGTTTGAACTCAGGTTGGGTGTAGCTTTTCTTCGACAGGAAAGAATGAGTCATGAAGGAGGTTTTGTGTTGGAGGAGTCTATCACGTGCCACTGTTGGCAACACAGAGCTTCAGGGTGGGGCGTGGTGGCAGCGGGAGCGTGCCCCCCTGTCCCCTCTGAGTGTGGCACTGTGTCAGCCTGTATCTAAAGAAGAAACTCCTGCCAGAAATGTGTTTGTTGGGGGAAAGCACACGGAAAGTGATGGCGAAGTCAGAGCATGCGTCCTTAGCAGATTCTGTTGGTCCACACTCTATCTGAGATGTTTCCACGGCTCAGCCTCGATGCAGCCAGACGCAGGCAGTCGCCTTGCCAAAGCCAGGACAGGGACCCGGCAGGTCAGGGGAAGCTGCTGCCCCTGGCATGGAGCGTAGCTGGGCATCCTGCCCTCCGATCCATGTGCAGAGGGGCAGCCAGGGGCCCGGAAGGATGGTGCCTGCCCTTTAATGGCAGCGTGCGCGGGGTCCGTGGGCGCGTCCCGGGGTCTTTGTTGAGTGTTGTGTGTGGAAGGCTCCAGGCTATGTGTGGAGTGTCAGGCACAGGTGAGTGCTGCCCAAGAGGGCTGGGTGTGGGGTCTTCTGAAGAGCTCAGGTCTGACCCTGGGCAGGCGTTTTCTAGAGGAAGAGGAGGAAGTGTGAGGGCCACACTTCGCACTGATCACAGCGCCAGCTTCCTGGTCCGTCTCCTGACCATGAAGTGTCTTTTTCTTTTCTCTTTTCTGGTCCTGGGAATTGAATCCAGGGGCATTCTACCTCCGAGTTACACCCCGGCCCTTTTTATCTTTTATTTTGAAACAGGATCTCACTAAGTTGCTGAGTCTAGCCTCAAACCTGCAATCCTCCCGTCTCAGCCTCCCAAATACTGGGATAACAGTGTATGCCAATGCACCTGGCTTGCCTATGTGGTTTTTAATTTAGGTTTTAGGGTTTTTTTTTCTTCATAGGAGCTCATCACTCGGGGGTTAAGAGGCACAGATATTAAGACATCGTGCAGGTAGGACTCCTGGCCGGGAGGCCCAAGGTCAGCGTTCCACTGTATTGTCAGCGTCTGTGTGGACACCGCACACCGCTGTAACTCTGACCCCTGCTAGCCCCTGCTGGTAGACAGCTGTGCGTGGGCCTCCCGACTCAGCGCAGCGCTCACGGGTTCAGGAAAGAGCCCCTTTCCCACTGCGAGAGCCGCCCACCCCACCTGTCCTCCCCTCTGCAGAGTAGCAGGATTCGCCAACGTGCTAATGAAATTCAATTCACCGTACCTGATTAGGACTTCACTTGCAAAAGGCATTGCCAGAGGGAAAAGCGCCACAAGAAGGTCCCCAGCCTGGGGACTGTCCCCACCTGCCCAGGCCTGTCTGCCCTTCAGGGTGCATCCAGTGTGCAGGTTGGCTCGTTGGCTGTGGCTCCTTGAAGATCCTGGGCAATAAGATGTGTTCACTGCAGATCTAAGTCTCCGTTAAAAGTATGCACTAAACACTTAATGCCGCAGCTTTGAGTTTTTAGGCTACTTGAATTTACCCCCGGGGAACTTGGCACAGCTTGTCCTGGGGCTTCCTGTTGCTGGGCACAGACAGGTGGAAACAGGAAGCCAGGCCCTCTGTCCTCTGACAGCTACCAGGCCGCGTTCCAGTTCTTGCTGGAGCCATCTGGGCACGGCAGCCGAGCCTCATTCACCGCGCTCTGACGTCTGTATTTCTAGGAAACGTTGGCTACCTTGGGGCTCAGGTTTTGTTTTCTGGATCAAACAGTTGCAATGCAGCAGAACCGTATGATGGGTGGGAGGAAAGATACTGAATCGAGGTGACTTGGCCGCACAATGTCTTCCTGTGAGGCAGCTGGAAGTCACCGGCAATAAAACATGCCCAGGGTGGCGGGTCTCCTGGCCGGTGCAGCTGAGAAGGCCCGTCTGTAGAATCTGCTCAGATGTGGCACTCCAGAGTCAGAGCTGGGAGCTTGGCGGTGTCCTGGGCTTTGGGTCTCTGGAGTTGCTGTCCTGCAGCCATGGCCCTTTTTAGTGTTTTGATTATTTTGATGAGATGCCATATACTCAGGGTAGAAAAGATGGCCCAAGTCTTCCTTCCTCTGGAAGATGGCTGTACCTGGTGCGGCCCCAACAGACGCATCATCTACATCTCCAATCTTTGAGTATTTAAAATTTATGCAGTCGCAGCCAGGCATGGTGGTGCACGCCTGTAATTCCAGTACTTGGGAAGCTGAGACCAGGGGGATCGCAGTTTCACAGCCAGTCTCAGCAACCAAGTGAAGCTCAGCAACCTAGTGAGATCCTGTTTGAAAACAAAAAGGGCTGGGGTTGTAGCTTGGAGGTAGAATGCTTCTGGGTTTAATCCCAGTAACTAACACGCACGTGCGCACAAACACACACACACACACACACACACACACACACACACATGGAATTAGTATAATACCAAATGTTTGCTTGAACCCCTTCTACTTCACAATAATCAAATCTTGCGATCGTGGTCTTACAGAATTGGAGGGGAATATAATGACAATCACTTCTTAATTATTTTTATTTTTGGTACTGGGGATTGAACTGAGGGGCATTCTACCTCTGAGTTACACCCCCAGCCCTTTAGAAAATTTTTTTTTAAATTTTGAAACAGGGTCTTGCTAAGTTGCTGAGGCTAACCTCGAACCTGCAATCCTCCTGCCTCAGCCTTTCAAGTACTGGGATTATAGGTGTATGCTGTCATGCCCCGGTAGAATGGCAGTCTTTTAATGAGACCCAGAAAGTACCAGCCAAGTGCTAACCACTTTGCATATGTTCTTCTCGGTCATCTCTTGAAGTAGACCTATTATTTAACAGCAGACTGTTATTTTAATAATTATTAGTATTTATTTTTGTGGTGCTGGGGATTGCACCCAAGTGCATTCTACCTCCGAGCTACACCCCCAGCCCTTTTTTATTTTTTTATTTTTTTGTTTTGAAACAAGGTCTCACTAAGTTGCCGAGAGTATTGCTAAGTTGCTAAGGTGGACCTGAAACCTGTGATCCTCCTGTCTCAGCCTCCAAAGGACTGGGATTACAGGCGTGCACTGCCATGCCCGGCACACTTATCTTTCCGTTGAGGAAACTGAGTCCCAGCAAGCTAATTTGTTCAAAGTCAAATACTTTGCAAGCAGCACACCTGGGATTTGATCCCAGCTGGTCTGGCTCCCACGCCCATGCCCGAATTGCTAGTGGTTGAGGAAGAAGGGACTCGGGGAGGCCAGTTCATTCCCCCAATACCAAGAGCTGGGCAGCGTTTTTGCCAGACACGGAGCCGTGTCAGGGGTTCTTACTGCTTCTCTCTCTGTCGCCCTCTCTCAGGACGCAGGCAGCCAGCAAATAGGTTTCTTGCTTGGAAGCTGTGGAGTGACGGTAGCCCTGACCAGTGACGCTTGTCATAAAGGACTGCCCAAAAGCCCTACCGGAGAGATCCCGCAGTTCAAAGGTACGCCGGGAGCCTTTGAGTGCTCGCTCCCCCCACCCCGAGTCCTTCTGTCACCAGACTGGCTCTGCCCTTGTGGAAGGGTGCCCTCCCCATTCCAGGACCCACATCTGTCACCTGCCAACATCTCAACGCAGCTCATCAGTCCGTGGGTGGCAGGATTTATCTGGCGGTGGCTCTGTTGTTCTTACGTTGATGTCATCTCAGATCTGCTGACTCCGCGGAGCTCCAGAGCTCCCCATCGAGCCTGAAGCGGTGTTTGAAAGAATGCCACACGAGTGGAGAGAGAGACGCTCCAGACCGATCTTTTTTTTTTTCCTTCCTGGATGTTCCTTACTTAAAAGGAATTTATTGTTTGTATCCAAGGTTGGCCAAAGCTGCTGTGGTTTGTCACAGAGTCTAAACATCTCTCCAAACCGCCCCGGGATTGGTTCCCACACATTAAAGATGCAAATAACGACACCGCTTATATCGAGGTAGGTCAGACGCCGTCTCCTCCTGATGGCCTGGGTGTGCCCTGTGGGAATTGACCTTCGCTTCTGATTGTTACACCAGCTCCAGAAGTATCTCATACACCTAAAAGGGCTGGGCGTGGTGGCTCAGGCTTGTAATCCCAGTACTTGGGAGGCTGAAACAGGAGGATCGCAGGTTCAAGACCAGCCTCAGTGAGTTAGTGAGACTCTCAGCAACCTAGTGAGACCCTGCTTCAGAATTAAAAAATTTAAAAAGGGTTGGAATGTAGCTCAGAGAATGCTCCTTGGGTTCAATCCCCAGTACCACCCCCCCAAAAAAACTGGAAGGGGTGACAGATGGGGACCAGGACTTTGCCTCTTGGAATGACGCGTTCACATGTTTTCTGTCTCGTTTCAGTACAAGACGTGTAAGGACGGGAGCGTGCTTGGTGTGACGGTGACGAGGATCGCACTGCTGACACACAGTCAGGCGCTCACGCAGGCGTGCGGCTACACAGAAGGTGTGGACGAGAGCGAGTCTCCCGGGGACCTCGATTCTGTGTGATGCCCTGTTGGCCAGGGCTGCCCGATGGAGAGCCAACCTGTCGTTCTTTTTTTTTTTTTGCTGTACTGGGGATTGAACCCAGGGGACTTCTACCTCCGAGCTACACCCCAGCCCTATTTTTTATCCTTTATTTTGAAACAGGGTCTCACTAAGTTGCGGAGGGCCTCACTAAGTAGCTGAGACTGGCCGCGAACCCGGATCCTCTGGTCTCAGCCTCCCAAATACTGGGATTACAAGCGTGCGCCACCACGCCCGGCTCTAGCCTGTTGTTCTTACTAGTAACCCCAAAAGTCGTGTGAAGTCTGTGCCCAGCTTCATTGAATGTCGACTTGTAGGACTGTGGAGTTTAGTCGTAGTCAAGTACCAAGACTGGGCTGGCTTAGACCGCAGACCCAGCTCCGAGGCTGGAAGCTGGAGATCAGAAGGCGGGCAGGGCTGGGTCCTGCTGCGGTCCCCTTTCCCCATTTGTGGGTGGCTTCTCGCTGTGTCCTCACATGGCCATTGCTCTGTGTGTCTGGAGAGGAATTTGTCATCCTCTTCCTGTGAGGATGCCAGTTAGAGCCCCGGCCTGTGACCTCATTTGACATTAATGACCTCGAAGACCCTGTCTTCAAATACAGTCACGTGGCTTAGGGCTTCTCCCCGTGGATTCGGGGGCACATAATTCAGTTGATAACAGTTAACACCATGGATTTTCATCCCTGACGGCACATGAGTTGATCTTTAGAAGTGATTTTTTTTTTTTGTGGTACTGGGGATTGAACCCAGGGGCATTCTCCCTCCGAACTACACCCCCAGCCCTATTTTTTATTCTTTATTTTGAAACAGGGTCTTACTAAGTTGCTGAGAGCCTCACTAAGTAGCTGAGGCTGGCCGCGAACCCGGATCCTCCGGTCTTAGCCTTCCAAGTACTGGGATGACAAGCATGCGTCATCATGCCCGGCTTTAGAAGTGAGTTTTTAAGGCTTAGCCCACCCCTACCCATTGAATAGGGAGCTGGGTTGCCCTAGCTCCTGGGGCATGGGCTGGTTTGTGCTTCCTTTGCCCTCAATGGGAGAGTTTTTTGGAAACAAAGAGGTCGAACAAGTAGAAATAACTATGGTGGCCAGATGCGGTGGCCCACACCTATAATCCCAGCTACTTGGGAGGCTGAGCCAGGAGGATTGCAAGTTTGAGGCCAGCCTGGGCAACTTACGGAGACCCTGACTCAAAATAAACAATAAAAAGGGCTGGGGGTGTAGCTCAGTGCTAGAGAGCCCCTGGGTTCAACCCCCAGCACCACAGGGGGAAAAAATAGTAACCATGGTAACAGCACTGAATCGATCCCAGAGAAGGAAGGGCTAATGCAGATCCCTCGGAGCCCTCTGGCTTGCCACCCGAGTCCCTGTGCAGGGGCAAGGCCTCCGCAGGCACCCTTCCTGGTTTCTTTCTGGGAACTGACGAAGCCATCAATGGCACCTGCCTCTCTACTTTAGAGCTTCTCTCTTCGCTTCTCTCTTTTCTACTGTTTCTGTTCTCTCCGTCCTCTGATAATCACTATATATATATATAATTTTTTTTTTTTTGTGGTACTGGGGATTGAACCCATGGGCATTCTACCTCCAAGCCACACCCCCAGCCCTAGTTTTTATTCTTTATTTTGAAACAGGGTCTCACTAAGTTGTAGAGGGCCTCACTAAGTAGCTGAGGCTGGCTGTGAACCTGCAATCCTCCGGTCTCATCCTCCCAAGTACGGGGATGACAAGCGTGCGCCACCACGCCCAGCAAACCTCCCACCTTTGAGGGGAAAGTAAGACTCCTTTTAGCAGAGAACAGTCAATATATTCTGGAGTCTTCTGCTTTCCTGGGCTTTTATGAGTCCCGTTTTTTATGAGTCAGTTGATTTTTTTTTTTTTTTTTTTTGCGGTGCCGGGGATTGAACACAGGGGTGTTCTACCTCCGTGCTTCGCCCCCGGCCCTATTTTTTATACTTTATTTTGAAACCGTGTCTCACAAAGTTGCGGAGGGCCTCACTAAGAGAGAGAGAGGGAGAGAGAGAGAGACAGGGAGAGAGAGAACGAGAGAGCTGAGGCTGGCCACGAACTCGGATCCTCCGGTCTCCGCCTCCCAAAGTACTGGGATTACAAGCGTGCGCCACCACGCCCGGCTCGAGTCAGTTGATTTTTCAAAAGCAATTGACTTGTCTCTGGGAAATATTCTGCTTATTTGGTCTGTGACCCTTTTTGAACTTGGAATCACGTTGCCTACAATCACCAGGACCTTGTGGGTCACAAGCTCGTGAGCTGCGTTGCTGGACCTAGTGTCGTCACCCTTGCGGGAGCTGGGGAACATGTATATGTACATAATGTTTCCATAATATATATGTATAATAATTATATTTCTCCATAGGAACCCTTTTATGAAAAGGAATCTAGAGTGTTTTCTTTGAGCTTTTTGTATTTTGAAAGTCCCTCTGCCTGGCCACCCTCCCTATTTTAGCCTCTGCAAGGGATGATGGGAATGTGACTCTGTCTCTTGTTCTTGGCGAGAGGAACAAGGGAGAGCGTAGGACCTGGTGGTAGAGAACCCCCGGGCAGGGAGCGGTGGCTGTGGAGCCCCTGGAGGCACCACAGCGTCTGTTCACCTGGGTTAATGAGTGGGATTTCAAAAGAAAGGTCAAGCTAGGTGTGGTGGTGCACGCCTGTAATCCTAGGACTTGGGAGGGCAAGACAGGAGGATCACAGGTTCCAGGTCAGCCTCAGCAACTTAGGGATACCCTCAGCAACTCAGTGAGACCCTATTTCAAAATAAAATAGGACTGGGTGTTTAGCTCAGTGGTAGAACGCTCCTGGTTCAGTCCCCAGTACAAAAACAGTCCACTGTCACTAGTGGCCGCTGGCTCTAGCTTTGGCCTGAATTCCATGGTGGTAATTATTTTCAGCTAAGTATTTTTAGCACAATTTGTTGTATTCCTCCCCTTTTAAAATGATCCCTCCCTCCAATAATCCTGGAATACTCTTCCATTTTCCTGGCTTTGCAAATCTCGCCGCCTCTACTGTCCCCCGGCCCAGACTTCTGGTAGCACAAGGGAGGCCTGTGCACAGCCAAAACCTAACTCCCTCTTCCAAAGGCAAGACTTCCAAGCTGTGAGGCCTGCCACCCTTTCTGGGAGGCACACATGAGGGAAGAGAAAACAGCAGGGAGGGGGAGTAAATACATGAACAGCTTCTAAGTAATGGTGGGGGATATTGCTGCTGACTTACAAGTCAGAAGATGCGCTTGAAAGCTCCTCCCTGGCTCAGCCAGCACTTGCTAGTGGTCTGATCGAAGGCTGCAGAATCCCTCCTTCCCTTTCTCCCTCCCTCCCTCCCTTCCTCCCTTCCTTCCTTCCTTCCTTCCTTCCTTCCTTCCTTCCTTCCTTCATTCCTTCATTCTTCCTCCTTCCGATTGAACCCAGGGCCATTCTACCTCTGAGCTACACCCCCAGACCTATTTTTATTTTGAATCAGGGTCTTTCCTAAGTTGTGGATCCTCCCATCTCAGCCTCCCAAACTCCTGAGGGTGACAGGCGTGCACGTCAAATCTCTGTGAAGCTATTGTGCAACGATATTCTTTGCAAGAGCCGCTATCACCTCGTGTTGATGTTGAACTCTCTTTACAGTGTCATCCGCGTTGCTCTGCCGCAATTAAAAATTCTCCTGACTTTTTTTCTCTTTTTTCTTGCACAGCTGAAACCATTGTGAACGTGTTAGATTTCAAGAAGGACGTCGGGCTTTGGCACGGCATCCTGACGGTGAGCGAGCTCCCACACACCTCTCCGTGTCTGTTGACTATGTGAATAAGCGCAATGACAGAACTCAAATTTTGCTTTGTGTACGGACCAGCTTGAATAAGCTCTTTCTTCCACCTTATAATAGAAGAAAATCGATATTAGGAGTTTTATATTGTGTCCCTAGGGAGCCTACAACAGCATGGTAAGGTTGATTGGTTTCTGCAGCTACTCGCTTGAGTCCTGGACTCGTGTGTTACAGCTACGAAAGCATTCTTTTTATAGCCCCTCAAGTTCACGATCTTCCTTCCCCCACTTTCTTGACTTTTAAGACTTTGCAGTGATGTTATTGATGTTTTATTCATATTGGGATCACTTTTCCATACATCTCATCCGACGAGGCTGTTCTTGCTCTTTTTCTTTCTACGAGTCAGTGTTTATGAATATTTAGGGGATCTGCCGTTCCATTATTCTGAAAGGGGAAAGGATTTCACAACTTGCCCTTGAAGATGAAAATCCACATGTGTTGTGGAGAGATGTTTGTCACATCATTGTTGGTGCTCCTTAATAAAGGATGACAGTGCTGGCTGGAGGCACTTCTAATAGAGAAGTAACCTTCTTTAAGATATGTTGGGCTCTTGAAATACATGATGTGTAACTGCATAGAATCTCTGTTTCATGTATGGTAATTTTCACTCATTTCTTTTTTTAGTTGCTTATGCTGACGCTTCAAATCTTTTGTCAAGTAGAAAATTCTAGTAATTTTTGCTTGAATGATGGGGAAGTGAACGCAGAGAGTAGGGTTTGTTTCTTGGTGAGCCAGAATGTATATGAAAAAGAGCGTGTACGTATCGCATAGACCAAGTATTTGCAGCTCCAGACCAGCCCCGCTGGCTTCTCTGTGATATAACATGATTCCCTTCCAACAGCTGGCTCCTCTTCGATGCTGAGATGCAGAGACACAGTTCCAGAGGGGGCACGCCGTGGCATGCTGGCGGGGAGGGGCAAGCACAGGGTGGAGGTTAGGGAACCTGGCTGGAGGCTCAGCCTTCCCTTCTATAGCTGTGACTCTAGCAGGTGTCATATGTCTGTGCGCACACAGTGACCACTGATGGAGTTAGATGGGAATGACCCTCTTACCTGATGCGCTAGGTGTGAGAATTCGGTGGCCCAATGTGTTCAAAGCACCTGTTCCACCTATACGCTTCATGTGTAGGTTCAATTGTCGCGTTCCTAGGGACAGACGCCACTGATGTTACTGTCAGCTCTTCTCAACGCTAGGATGCTCCGCATTTCTGGCTATCCAGTTACCCTTGACGACCCCGCTGTCCTATTCTCTCTAATAGTGTCGCCTCTTCTGCTCAAGTAGTTCCTTTGTCCATAGTGTCACCCCATTGGCCACCGCTCTGAATTCCCAGTCATAGCTAATGATAATTGGTGAGGCATGTTCTCTCTCTCTCTCTTTTCTTTCTTTCCTTTTTTTTTGGTGTGTGTGTGGTACTGGGGATTGAACCCAGGGGCATTCTACCTCTGAGCTACACCCTCAGCCCTATTTTATTTTAAAAGAGGGTCTTAGTAAGTTGCAGAGGGCCTCGCTATAAGTTGCTGAGGCTGGCTGCAAACTGCAATCCTCCTATCTCAGCCTCCCAAGTACTAGGATTGCCGGTGTGCGCCACCACGCCTGACTGGCGAATCTCTCTTGCTGCCGTCTTGTAAAGCCAGGCAGTTTCCTGACCAGATAGCAGCTCACACTGTGCAGTGGCCTGAAGATGCACTTAGCTCGTGCCCCCAGCACCAAGTGGGGAGTGAGCCGCGGGAGCCTGGGGTGCGCTGGTGGGCAGTGCAGACCCTGGTCCCTGTAGGGACAGTGTACATTGTCCTTTCGTTTTCATTTGGAGCTTCCCGACAAAGCAATGGCTCCCTGTAGTGGTCTAAGCCCTCTCCTCCTGCCCCACCCACAACAGTCTCCAAGAATCCTACCACAAGGCCAACCAGAGGTACTGGCCTCGGTGCCCCCATCGGAAACCCCGTGGCTTTGCAGCCGGTGCTTCAGGGTGCCTGAGAGTGCTAACTATACTGTGTAAGCACTGGCCTTTTAGAAATAGTTTATTTTGGTAATCCATTTTAAAGAAATGAGCCAGGCACGGTGGCACACACCTGTAATCCTACTACTTGGGAAGCTGAGATGAGAGGATCGCAGGAGGGAGGCCAGCCTCAGCAACTTAGCAAGACCCTGTTTCAAAATAATAAAATAGGAGCCGGGTGTGGTGGTGCATGCTTGTAATCCCAGTACTTGGGAGGCTGAGACAGGAGGATCCGAGTTCGCAGCCAGCCTCAGCTACTTAGTGAGGTCCTCCGCAACTTAGTGAGACCCTGTTTCAAAATTAAGAATAAAAAATAGGGAGCTGGGCATGGTGGCACATGCTTGTAATCCCAGTACTTGGGAGGCTGAGACAGGAGGATCACAGGTTCGTGGCCAGCCTCAACTACTTAGTGAGGCCCTCCGCAACTCAGGCCCTCCGCAACTTAGTGAGACCCTGTTTCAAAATAAATAATAAAAAATAGGGATGGGGGTGTAGCTCGGAAATAGAATGCCCCTGGGTTCCACCCCAGTACCACAAAAAAAAAATAAAAAATAAAAAATAGGGCTGGGATCGTAGCTCAGAAGTAGAATGTCCCTGGGTTCAATCCCCAGTACCGCAAAAAAATTTAAAAAATAAAGATAATAAAATAGGTCTGGGGGTGTGGCTCAGAGGTAGAATGGTTCGATCCCTGGGTTTAATCCCCAATACCTGAAAAACAATAAAGATAAAGAAATGACCCCTCAGGCGTCTTGATCTATCTTGGAAGGCTTGCTGGAAGACAGAGTGACGGAGACCAGCATTCCGCAGCTCCTTCCGTCTCCGTGTAGCATTTAATTAGCAAAATTAATTTTGTAAAATAAAATATATTATAATACACAAAGAATCAAGCCTCAATAACATGAAAGGCTATTATGACTGACTCTTCAATGAAAGGAGTTTTTAATATACTTATTTCTAATTGACACCTGATTATTACAGCTTCGTGGAGGACAGTGTGGCGTTTCAGTACGTGTAATGTGTACAGATCAGATTGGGTTAATTGGCATATCTGTCCCTTAGACATCCACCATTTCTTCGTGTTGGAAACATGTAAAATCCTCAGTACTCGCTATTTTGAAGTGTTGAATTGTTAGCGACCACTGTTAGCCATTGGGTTAGGGAACGTTAGAAGATTGTATCCTGGATCCCTTGTTCATCCTCTCTCTCTCCCTCCTTCCTCCATACCCTTCCCAGCCTCGGCACCACTCTTCTATCCTCTGCTTCTTTGAGATAACATTTTAGCTTCCACATACGAGTGAAAATGTTTCATATTTGTCTTTCTGTGCCTGACTTATTTCACTTCATGCCCTTTAGTTTCATCCATATTGCCACAAATGACAGGATTCCATTCTTGTTCGTGTGTGACTATTATTCCACCTTCTTCCCCTGCCAATGGGTGCCTAGTTTGGTTCCGTGTCTTAGCTGTTAGGAACAGTGCTACAGCGAGCGTGCGAGTCCAGACCTCTCTTGAACATACCCATTTCACTTCTTTGGGTTGTATTCCCAGTGGTGGTCCACACTGGATCGTGTGGGAGTTCTGTTTTGACTCTAGTGAGGGACTTGCCTGCCATTTTCCTAATGCTGTACTGAAGCATTAGGGAAAGTTGAGGAGAGTTTAACGTCAACAGTGTTAGGAAAGTTTCTCTACCTCCTCACCAGCACTTGTCATTTTACTCTTTGGTGACAGCCATTCTAACCGGGGTGACACGATACCTCGTTGTGGTTCTGACTCGCATTTCCTTAGGATTAGTGACCCTGACCAATTTTTCATGTCCTTGTTCGCCATCTGTACTTCCTCTTTTGAAAAATGTCTGTTCAGGTTATTTCAGTGGAAAAAAAAATTTTTGGTACTTAAGTATTAAACCCAGGGGCATTCTATCTCCGAGCTACCCTCCCAGCGCTTTTTGTTTTTTTATTTTGAAACAGGGTCTCACTAAGTCGCTGAGGGTCTTGCTTAAGTTGCAGAAGCTGGCCTCGAACCTACGATCCTCCTCAGTCTCCCACATAGTGAGATCACAGGCATGTACCACTATGCCCAGCTTCCGTGAGAATTTTTACTAAGAAAAGGATTTAGACTTAAATTCTTTTGTTTTCTTCAGGAGTAGTTTAGGAATAGCAGAAGCACAGAAGATGAGGTAACCTTTGGGAAGTGTGTGTGTGTGTCTGGGGATTGAACCCAGAGGCATGTACCTCTGAGCTACATCCCCCATCTTGCTAAATTGTTAAGGGTCTCTCTCAGTTGCTGAGGCTGGTCTTAAACCTGCAATCCTCCTGTCTCAGCCTCCCAAGTATTGGGATTACAGGCGTGCATTACCAGCTGGAAAGTCACCTTCTTTTAAGGGATTATCCCAGCCAGGCACAGTGACACATGCCTGTTATTCCAGTATTTGGGAGGCTGAGACAGGATGGCAGGTTTGAGGCCAGCCTCAAGGACTTAGACCTTCAACAACTTTGTGAGACCCTGTTTAAAGAAATCAGAAAGGCTGGAGAGGTAGCTTAGAGGCTGAATGTCCCTACATTCAATCCCTAGTTCCAAAAAGTTGGACATGATGGTGTATGCCTCTAATCCAAGTACTTGAGAGGCTAAGACAAGAGGATCACAGGTTTGAGGCCAGCTTCAGCAACTTAGGCCCTGTTTCAAAACAAAAAATAAAGTAGGGTTGGAGGTGTAGCTCAGTGGCTGAATGCCTCTGAGTTCAATCCCCAGTACAAAAAATAAAAAGGATTTTTCCAAGGCACACCCCTAATCATGTCCTGCTTCATACAAATCAGCTGTCACCTTGTCCTAGAAAGCTCCTCTTGGGTTGACCACATCAGATACCTCCATAAAACTCTTGTGTCCGTGTTTTCTACCTGCTGAGCCTCAATTTCGTTGCAGAGGTTCCCCAAATTACTGGCTTAATGCCTCCTTTTCAGAAAAATAACTCGGTGCCTTCCTGGGCACTTCCACCATTATTTTAGTTCAGTCCCCCTGCCATGGCTCCTGATGTGACTACTGTCCCCTGGGTCACTCCAGCGCCCCCTACAGGCCGGTGTCGCCTACTCTGGGACTCTGTGGCAGTGCAGGAGAATGGGCCTTCCCTGCCTCTATTCACCCTCCGTGCTTACCTCGGCTGTGTCTCTCCGTTGCTTTTAGAGCGTCATGAACATGATGCATGTCATCAGCATCCCCTACTCGCTGATGAAGGTGAACCCCCTCTCCTGGATCCAGAAGGTCTGCCAGTACAAAGGTTGGTGCCCCCCCCCCAGGGCTCACGGGTGCATTGGTGACCAAGACGAGTCACCGTGACCTCTCTTTCTCAGCGTCGGATGGTCTGATGGTGACCCCTGATAACGTCTGCTTTGCTTTCTAGCCAAAGTGGCCTGTGTGAAATCAAGAGACATGCACTGGGCTCTGGTGGCCCATCGGGACCAGAGAGATGTCAACCTCTCCTCTCTCCGGATGTTGATAGTGGCGGATGGAGCAAATCCCTGTAAGTGTAAAGTCCCTTGTCACTCGAAAGACAGGCAAGCCATAGAGCGCCTGGTTTCCCATTCTTTGAGTTTTGATTCATCTTTATCATAGTGAAGGTGTTGTCTTAAAACCACCGACCAGTGTTATTCACTGTAACTTAAAAGCATTGCAGCCCAATGGTTAAGAACAAGGTGTCTGCAGGCTCATTGGCTTGAGGTGGAGAAAAACAGCCTGGTTCTATAGAGAAAAACTCCCTTTTGGTTCCTGTTTTCTCAGCTGGAAAATTGTACCCATATCCTAAAGTTTTATGAAGATTAAATAATAGCTAATTGTAGTCTCTGCATAGAATTAGTGCTCAAGAAATACTTATTTTAAGGTGTATAGGAGTTTTATTGATCATTTTTAACCAAACTTGACTATCAAATCCTGTAACCAGAAATTCCCATATGAAATAAATTAACACAAATTTAGAATGCTATTAATATACATTGAGAAATATTTTAATCCACTGAAACAAGAAGTTAGGTAGCTTGTTTTTGCAAGAAGGGTATATAAAATCAGAACCAAGTGAATTAAATGAATGTTTCTGGCCACGGTTGTGAGCTGTGCACCCTAAGTATTTGTAAATTAAAACAGCAAATTCTTAATGCCTGATATATTAAAGTGGGCTTATAAATAGGTAACTTAGTTTTTTAAATGGTTCTTTAATTTACAAAAATAATTTGATAAATTTGAGCTTATTGAATAATTACTTTTAATCCATAGTAGTATAGAGCAATACATCTCGCATAAAGCAAAGGAAATCTATATTGGAGGATAGTTTAGTTGATACGCACCTAGTAATTATACCTCGATCTCATCCAAGCTCGCACAGAGGCCTTGAAGGAAGTCTCCTTCATCTAGTCTAGATTCATGCATTTCCTGGAATTTGCAGACTAAAATGGAAAAACAAGTTTCAGGAAAGTTATGAAAGAGCCAGGTGTGGTGGCGCACGCTTGTAATCCCAGTACTTGGTGGGAGGCTGAGACAGGAGGATCCAGGTTCGCGGCCAGCCTCAGCTACTTAGTGAGGCCCTCCGCAAGTTACTGAGACCCTGTTTCAAAATAAAGAATAAAAAATAGGGCTGGGGGTATAGCCCGGAGGTAGAACACCCCTGGGTTCAATCCCTGGTACCGCAAAAAAAGAAAGTTATAAAAGTAAGCTTATTAGTCAATAAAAATGTCTTAGGTGTGGAAGTTGGATTTTTTAAGTTCTCGAGTTTAAGAACATCATCTTTTGTCATAGCATAATGAGTTAAGTGAATGATTTTTCCCATGGTGCCTCACACCATCTATGCCTGAATCCTAACTTCACAACCGTTTTCTATTACGGGATGTTTTTAAATCAGTTACAGTATGGTGGTGGTGATGGGGGGAGAATTAATAAAGGAAACACTTCCATGGACATGATGTACATATGTGAAATATCAATACCAATCTCTGTCATGGATGGAGAAGGGGGAGGGTGTGGGGAGGGAGCGAGGAGGGAGCGGGGAAAGCTCACCAAGTGCTGTGTGCGTGGATGTCACTATCAGTCACTCTGAACTCTGTTACGACGTGAGACTACAACGCACCAGTAAAAGTGTGTTAATTTTTTTTAATTCTCAAAAAAGTACATAAGTCGTTTCCAGAGCTACAGCTGTCTGATCCGTGTCCCTCTTTCCCTCCAGGGTCTATTTCTTCTTGTGACGCGTTTCTCAATGTCTTCCAGAGTAAAGGCCTTCGCCAGGAGGTCATCTGTCCTTGTGCCAGCTCACCCGAGGCCCTCACAGTGGCCATCCGGAGGTACTGGGGCCCAGTGGTCCATGTGGGCGGTGTAGACAGCCGGAGAACACGAGTTAGTGCTTAGTGTGGGGACGAGAACGGGACCTGACCAGGGTTAGATGCTAGAACGGGCTCTCGCGAGTCGTCGGGTTCATGCGTGACACACACGTTTCTCACTCTCTACAGTTCGTTGTAATTCCCGAGTAAGTAGAACTTTCTAGGAAGGTGTGGAACGGTATCATCTTGTCCTTGCTGGTTGCTCAGAATTTCACTTGCCTGCATCGGTCTCGGGTTTAATTTGGGGATGGAATGGAGTTGATGAGGGATGAGTAAGGTTTTTATAACCAAGCATATGCCCTTTGATATGCAGTTTTCCTTCCTTCCTTCCTTCCTTCCTTCCTTCCTTCCTCCCTCCCTCCCTCCCTCCCTCTCTCTCTCTCTCCTTCCATCCCTCCATACCTCCATCCCTCCATCCATGCATCCATCCCTCCATCCCTCCATCCATATTGGGGATTGAACCCAGGGGCATTCTACCTCCAAGCTCCATCCCAGCCCTATTTTATTTTTATTTTCAAACAGGGTCTCGCTAGGTTGATGAGAGTCTCACTACTTGCTGAGGCTGTCCTCAATCATGCGATCCTCCTGTCTCAGCCTCCCAAGTACTGGGATTACCGGTGTGTGCCACCATGTTCGGCTGTCATGTGGTTTTAATGTTATCTTCACTCTCTGCCCTCTGGAATACTACACTGTAAAGAACACTGGGCTTCTGAGCTTTCGAGCAGTGTGGTGGCACGTCAAAGGACTCTCGGGCCTGCGAAGACCAGATATCCCACAGCTGGGGTGGCAGGTTTCCTGGGGTGCCTCTGTGAAGTTCAGTGTCATTCACAGGGTCCTTGGTCATAAGTCACTCCAGCCTGCTTCAGAATAGCACAGTGCTTGGAGGGAAGTGGCTGTGGGGACATGAATGTTATTCTGCCAGAATGTGGAGGTGTGAAATGTTCAACACAATGAGCAGCCTCAAAAAGAAGTGCTAGAGGCCGGGCGTGGTGGCGCATGCCTGTAATCCCAGTACTTGGGAGATAGGAGGATCGCAGGTTTGAGGCCAGCCTCAGCAACTTAGTGAGGCCCTCGGCAACTTAGTGAGACCTTGGTTCAAAATTAAAGAAATAAAAATAGGAGCCGGGCGTGGTGGCGCACGCTTGTAATCCCAGTACTTTGGGAGGCGGAGACCGGAGGATCCAGGTTCACGGCCAGCCTGAGCTCTCTCTATCTCTCTCTGTCCCTGTCTCTCTCTCTCTCTCTCTCTCTCTCTCTACTTAGGCCCTCTGCAACTTCGTGAGACCCGGTTTCAAGATAAAGTATAAAAAAATAGGGCCGGGGGCGTAGCGCGGAGGTAGAACGCCCCTGGGTTCAATCCCCGGTACCGCAAAAAAAAAAAAATAGGACTGGGACTGGGTGTGTAGCTCGGAGGTAGTATGCCCCTGGGTTCAATCCCCAGTACAACAGCTACAAAAATGGAAAAGGTTTGTGATCGGGAGAATCAAAATACCAGTTTCAATCGTGAACTGGTTTCATTGCAAACATTTCCTTAGCCTCCAGAATTCTATTGACTCACTTGGTTTGTTCTTAGCAAGCATTTGACCCTTGCCATGTTTGATGGTGTCAGCAAAATCTGCCCAGCCTCCTCTGGAACTCCGTCACCCATGCTCACAGCTGTGGGTACTATGGCGTCTCCCCAAACTTGCCAGGCTGCAGCCGGCTGGGGCTTCCCTGGTGTTCAGGGACCATCACAACCAGGAGCCATGGCACCCAGAGACAGTTACCATCATAATTTCCATAGATTCAAAATATCCACAGAAAGAAGAAAATCATGTGATAGAAGGTGATAGAAAAACATCATACAAAGCGGATGCCGTAACAGGGACGGCTGCTTCCTGCCAGGAAATAGTTCATCTTCAGCTCCTACAAGGAGCGTCACCCCCGAGTCTCTGAAATAGAGAAGATTAGGCAGAATCCTCGCGTTCGGCAAGCGGATGTGCGGTGATTGGCAGTTAATGGGTCTGGCTGGCTTGTGTGGGCTTTAGGACGTAGATGTCTTAACTTGGTTGTCTCAACCGCTAGGAAATAACATAAATCTTTTGACGAATCAGTCCCTGCCTGCAAACGGGGACTAAAGCGGTCCCGTTGAAAATCCAGGTGATACTATCGGTAGAAATGATTTCGCCTTGGTGCTTTCTCAGAGTGACCCAGGGTCTTGTTCAGAGGCTCCAGGACAAGAGGAGTGAGATGGCATCTCATGGGGGATGCTCCTGCGTGCTCCCCTGGGGGTTCTACTATCTCCCTTCTCAGCATGGAGGGCTGCCTCTGCCTCGTGGCCCAGGCTTCCCTGTCCCCAGGTGGTGGCCCGCGCAGAGGGCCGGAAGGCAAGCCTCGCCGCCGGTCCTGGCCCCATCCAGCCCTGGCCTCTGTCCTGGGCCCTTTACCGAGATTGATGCTCATTAGATCAAAGTCCCTTCATGTTTTCCCGGAGAGGTCTGGGAATCTGTTAGGTAACTGAGATGTAGCGCCCGCCCCCATGTTGCCAGTGATCCCCAAACCTGTGCCCTTTGCACAAGTAGCCACAAAACAGGGACAAGGAGGAAGGCTCATTCTGTTAGGCCAGCCCTGCTTTCAAAAGCATTTGATAGAAGAGAAAGAGGAAATTATTTTCCTCTCTATTTTAGGGTTAGGAAACTGGACTCTTCAGAAAACTACAGAATATTAAGAATCTTGTCTCCCCAGCTAGATGGAGTGGCGCACGCCTGTAATCCTAGTACTTGGGAGGCTGAGACAGGAGGATTGCAGGTTTGAGGACAGCCTCAGCAACTTGGTGAGGCTCTTTAGCAACTTAGCAGGACCCTGTTTCAAAATAAAGACTAAAAAATAAGGCTGGGTAGACTCGGAGGTAGAATGCCCCCGGGTTCAATCTCCACTAGCACAAAAAGAACCTTGTCCCTTTCTCTCTGTCATGGGGACCGCAGAGGTGGCCCCTGCTGCGGGTGCGCATGCCATTAGTCAAGGCGCCACGAGGTCTACTGATTTTTTGTTTTCCTTTTCTTCCCCTGCTTTCTGGCTTGCCTCTGACTTCTGTGGTTTTTTATTATTCATTCATCAAACATCTTTTTGAATGCCTGTCATTTGCCGGGCAGAGTCCTAGGTCTGGAGATAACACAATAAAACCAGGAAGTGCCTGCTTTCATAGGACAGAGTAAAGGAAGACCACGTCAGCCATACATCAGATGTGTGAAAAGATCATTTCATGCATTCATTCATTCATTTTATTTTTTGTGTGGTATTGAGGATTGAACCCAAGGGCATTCTATCTCTGAGCTATATCTCCAGTCCTACTCTATTTATTTATTTATTTATTAAAACAGGGTCTCACTAAGTTGCAGAGGGCCTTGCAAAGTTGCTGAGGCTGGCCTCGAACCTGCAATCCTCCTGTCTCAGCCTCCCAAGTACTGGGATTTACAAGCATGCACCACCATGCTTGGCTGTAGAAAGATCAATTTATATAGTGATAAAATTGGCCCGGTTGATTTCACCGGGCAAGAGTAGAGCATGTTTCCTGAAGTCACAAGTTGACAAACTGCCGATGCCTGTGTTTGTCCATAAAGTGTCCGAGGGGTACAGCTACCTCCATTTGTTTATAAGTTGCCCTTGACGGCAAAACCCCATGCCGGCCAACTCCCATTCAAACAGGAAGCAAGACTGTCTCACCCCAAACCCTGGAGCTCTGTCATGCCGTCTTGCATTCTGAATAAGTCAGGAAATGCTCATTCTTTCCTCCACCACCACCAATCAGTTGGAAAAAATGATTTTGTGGTAGGTAACACCTTCAGCAAAAACACAGAAACCCTATAATCAAAAGGTGTAGCAGTAACACGACGACAGTCTTCTCTTGATTTTCCAAGCCTGCGCTCTGTAATCCTTGCTGTGTACTCTGGTTTTCAGACTTTGACAAAATGGTCTTGCCTCAGTGATTCATCGGAATTTTTTGTTTAAATCAAGATATTCTTCTTCACAGGGGAATCAGATGCATGTCCTGCTGTAGTCTGTCTTTGTGTTTTTCCTCAGTGATCCGCCCTCATGACTCTTTTTTTTTTAAATCAACGGAGGCCGAGCATGGTGGCACACGCTTGTAATCCCAGTACTTGGGAGGCTGAGACAGGAGGATCGTAGATTTGAAGACAGCCTCAGCAATATAGTGAGGACCCTGTTTCCAAATAAAAACTAAAAAATAGGGCTGGGGGGGGGTGTAGTTTGGAGGTAGAATGCCCCTGGGTTCAATCCTCAGTACCACCAAAAAAAAAAATAAAGTAAAAAATTGGGGCTGGGGATGTAGCTCAGAGGTAGAATGCCCTGGGTTCAATCCCCACAACCACACAAAAATAAGAAGGAAAAGGAATAAGTGTTAAACATTCAAGTCTAGAGTGAGCATCAGCGAGACATAGGTTACTTTAGTTGGTTACTTTAGCTGGCAGGCCAGCGGGGACCTCAGCATCCCCATCTCGCATGGTCTGTGAGATGGGGTCTGTGAGTCTTGTACCTATGCCCGTACCTACTAACTTGTCCTGCGTGTCTCATGGCTGCATCAGAGAAATTCGTTGACTGTGTGTTGCCTTCAGTTTTGCCCTTGCATGAAACAGAGAGGGGTCGTGAAGAGTATACGGGGAAGAAAGACCGATTTTTATGCTAAGCCATCTTACTGCTTCCTTGTTGACTTGGTGGCTTTAGCCAGATGATGGTTGTGTGTGGAAAATGTTCCTCTTCATGTTGGGCATTCCTAATCTGAAAATGCAAAATCCACAATGCTTTAAGATTTTGAAACCAGCACGGATTTGGCACTGCAAATGGAGAGATTCATATCTGACCTCGCATGACAGGTCGCTGGCAAAACGCAGACACACAGCGTGGAGTTTATTCAGCATCCCCAGGGAGAAAAGACCCTCCCAGCCCCTTCAGCGTTAATGTGTCTCTCCTCCGCACACCCAGATTCCCCCACCCAAGCACACTCACAAAGGGTAGTAACATGGCCCGCGTGCAGGCCAGACTGGCCAACGGCTGCTTCCCCATGATGCCTCATTGTGAGGCCAAGATCCATGAGTACTGCTTACTGTGTTCTGTTTATCTCTGCTCCGTGGAATGAAGATAATGTAGAAAATGTAAACACACACACACACACACACACACACACACACACACACACACCTCAGTTACCCCGTAGGTGAGGGTAGCAAAAAAAAAAAAAAAGACGTTTTGCTTATCGGTAGCACTGAAAACCAAGCTGTTGGAGAAACTGGGCAGCGGTGTAAGTGCAGAATGTCTTACCCAAGAGGATGGTGTTGGTGTGACCGGCATGTGTGATCTGAAGAGACAGACGGACACGCTGTGGGAGTTCTGTGCTGAAAGTGAAAAAGTTAATGAAAAATCCAAAAACACTGCACGAAGCAGAAAAGACTGCCTCCGCTGCGGACCGGAGGAGATACCCATCAGCATTCCGGTGTGCAAGTGCCGCTTAATGGCGTGCTGCTCTTGAGACGAGCAAAGATCTTTCACAACAAACTGAAACTCAAAGGGAGTTGAAAATATTCAACAGGCTGATGGCAGAAAATGAAAAGATCACACAGCAGGTCACACTTAGGAGGCGTGCCTTAACATACCCCGGCATGGTTCCTCTGTCCGTGGCATCCCTAATCCATCGTAGGGGCTCTTATCAGCCATAGTCTGTGTCTTCCAGGGACAGCAACACCGGAACGGTGACGTTTCATTACATTATAGACTTGTGTCAGACTTCGGTTTTATCTGCAACGGCCTCGGAACACTTGTCCACAGATTTCTCTAGTGCTTTGTGACCAACAGATGCATCGTCACCACAATCTTTAAAAGCTCAACGCTGTGTCTTGTCCAGCTGTAGTCTCCCTATGTTGTACAGGCTGGCCTCAAACTCCTGGGCTCAAGTGATCCTCCTGCCTCAGTCTCCTGGGCAGCTGGGACTCCAGGCGCGCACCCAAAAGATACTGAAGGTTTGAAACGAGTCTTTCCTATGCAAAGGGTCAGAAACCAGATTACTAAATTAAAAAAAAAAAGCTTCAATGCATTCTCTGTAGCCATTTGAAGCGTGTGTCTGAGAAAGTTTCCTTATGGATTTGGGGTGGGGACAAAATGAATTCTTTCTGAAGTGTCATTAGAAAGTCTAGGGTGGGGCATTATAATTCATGCATTCTGTCTAAAACTTGGAATTTTTAAAGAAAAGCAAGCATTTGGGCTTTGCATTGTGCCGCTGGGTTGCAGGAAAAGGCTGGCAGAGGACTCATCCCCCCTGGTAGGAAGGCTCGAAGATTGGCATTTCCAGCGTTGCCGCCTCTGCAGCACCGATTGTGTCCCGTGTTTAATAATCTTTTGGGGCCGGCTCGTCCTGCCCCGGTAATGAAGCCACGATTGAAGTTCCGGTACACAGCGCATTGCAGCTTGATTGCTTGCCCGGCTTTTCGTCCACTTAATTAAAAAATGACACTTGGTTATTATCTATGGTAATCAGGGAAGATGAAACTGTAGATGCATCTGCTCGCTATGTGGAGACATTTGGCCTTTTTGGAATGTGCATCACTTGGTGATTGTCTTCGGTAAAAAATGTGCATCAGCAAGCTGGGGTGGTTACAGGAAAGCTGCTCACATGGTGAGGGGTTTGGGCCATGGGCGCCAGCAGGGCTGCGCCTCAAGTCAACCTTCCCAGACTGTGTAGGGCCAGGTCCTTCCGGAGCTCCGGGCGGATGGGGTGGTGGCCATAGGCTCACTGACTGATGAGTGTCTTAATGTCATTTCTCTTATATGCAACACAAAATGCCTCTCAGACAAAGGAGAATGTGTTGGAAGGTTCTAGAGCTCCTAGAATCAGTACAACCACCAGCTTGATAAATGGCAGGATGCAGAAGTACTTCTGAGAGCGGGCAGCAGGATCCTGGTGCTGGTGGCATGGGGGCACAGGCTGGCACCCAGGTTTCAGGGGATGTTTCCTCCAGCTGTGATTCCAAGACTGTTGGGGGCAGATCAGTGCGAGGACAGACCCTGGCATGGTCCCCTGAGAGAACAGGTATCTCAAAACAGAATGACTAGTATTCATGGCAGGAGGTTTGAGCTTTTGAAGAACAAGAGTTGGAGAAGTGGAAGGAGCAGGGGCAGGAGGCGTGCCTGTCTCTGTGTGTCTGTTGTCATGCACGTGCGTCTTCCTGCACATCAGCCAGGCAACAGCTAGGAGTCGCTCGGTTCTCAGTGAAGGCTGCGGCGGCTTCCTGCGCCATCTGTTTTTACCAGCTCTGTGGTTTGCATGTGGCCCCCTGGAATTCACGAGTTGGAAAATTTGCCCCCAGCACCCTGTTAATGCTGTTAGAGGTGGGACTTGGGGGGGGTTGACTAGGGTTAGATAAGGTCGAAAGCGTGGGACCCCCAGGATGGTATTAGTGGCTTGGTAGGAAGAGGGAGAGAGACCCCGGCTAGCATGCTTGCTCTGCCTCGTCATGTGTCCACCACCTGAAGGGGGAGCTAGAAGGTCTTCAGCAGATGTGAGGCCGGCGCCATATCACACTAAACATTGAAGAAGGTTACAGTCA
Organism: Glis glis; assembly: GCA_004027185.1. Lineage (NCBI taxonomy): Eukaryota > Metazoa > Chordata > Mammalia > Rodentia > Gliridae > Glis > Glis glis. The sequence continues at coordinate 93,914 of PVJS01000294.1, forward strand.
TATTTGGTACTGAATTTGTGAATTTTTACCTGGTACTGTTCATTTATTAGGGCCAGTTTGCTGTAGTTTAAAAAAGACTCGCGGCGGAAGGAGGAAATCCAACGTCGGTGTTCCGTGTTCAGTGTCTGTGCACGTTTGGCCACGTGGGCACCATGGTCAGAGCTCATTTCCTTTTGCCTAAAAGAAAAACCTTGACCATGTGGTGGTGCACACCTGTAATTCTAGGATTTGAGAGGCTGAGACAGGAGGATCACAGGATCCAGGCCAGCAGGCGGTAACTTAGTAAGACCCTGTTATAAAAAAATAAAGTAGAGCCAGGGGTGTAGCTCAATGGTAGAATGACCTTGGCTTCAATATCTCGTACCACACATGCACAAAAGAAAGAGAAGCCTTCGGTCATAGCTGGTGTCTCAGCAGAGCAGCTGTCCTAGAAAAAAATTCTTCCTTCAAGGCTCCAATCCCCAGGTCCTAATGGGAAGCATCCACTTCCAATCGCTGCCATGTAACTTTCAGTGGTTTATTTTTGTGGACCCCAAACACGTTTCCCCACAGGAGTGATGCTGTATGAGATGCTCTGATAGCCCCGGGGCATGTGTCATCCATGGGAAGATGGTGAGGTCAGGGGTAGAGCTGGACCTTGCGCCCTCTCTGAGCCTGCGCTCTGGCTGGCTGCTGTGTGTTGGAGGCTGTCGACCTGGGCTCCCAGCCATCTCTGCACACGCTGGCTTTGTAACGTGGGCCACGTGTAACCTTCAGGACTTGGCCTTCGCATCTGTGAAGTGGGGATCAAAGCAGGACCCCCATCATAGGCAGCCCCATAAGGTACTTAAAAATATGTTGGGCATACAGGGAGACTTCAACACATATTAGCTGCTGCTACTAATGCAAGTGTCACTATGATAGTTTATGAATTTCTATAATCAATGATATGGAAATACTGCAGTCAATGTAGGCGGAGAGGAAGAAAGACCAGTTGCCCAGGCTTAGTCTCCAAATATACCATTGTTCCTAAGCTAAGAATTACTGAGTTAGAGATTGCCGATCCAAGGTAAAAGAAAGGGAGGGCCTTTGTTTTCCCACTTGCGAAAGGATTCCATGAATGACAAATGATGTTAGAGCTTTGGAAGCCTAGTTGCAGTTACTCTATTAAACCCTGGACGTGGAGATCGTCATAACTGCTCATAACTTACTCGACTCCATTTATTTCGTGTTAATGCGTATTGAGCCCAGCTGGCCTCTGCCTGCTGCCAGGAGTAGCACTATGAAGATGTGCTCCTTGAAATTTATAGTCACCATTTCTTCAGGTGTTAATACAGCAAGATTAGCTAACGGCTTATTGAATGTTTGACAGAGGTCGGCCTCCTCATGGCATGATTTTTTTTATTTATTTTTAATGCCAGGTGTATTTCTAAGTGGTGCACACTGCTGGGTCGAAGCTGCTTGGCTCGGAGCACATCGGTCACGAGGCCACAGAGCTAAGGTTGAGCATGCTCCTTTTTCTTTCCAATTTGTTTTAATTAGCAGTGTCCACATCCTTGCAGTATTGAGGACAAAGCTCCATCTTTTGCTCCCTCTGTAACTCTGAGTGTAGAAACCGCTTCCCTGCATTCTACAAATTGCTGAGCCGATTCTCCTTGAAATGCATATTCTTTGTGAGCGCCCTGGAGCTGCACAGCCCTCCATTTCATCCTAGAATTGAGTCTGGAAGCTGACAAATGGGTCTACATCTTTACGAGCCATTATTTCATTGACCTTTCGTGGTGACTAAAGTCACTGTTGTTGAATCCCCGTGAGTTCTGCATATCAGGATTATTTTTCCACTTTGCTACCTAGTTTTTCTACGTGGAATTTTTAATCCTCAGGTGAATGGTGATGGAGAAAGATAATTTAACTTTGTAAATGACCTAGGGAACACAAACTGTGAGAAAGGGTGTTTTGCTCACCAAATTGCGCAAGATTTTTAAAGTTTGATTGTCAGTGTTGGCCGGAGTGTACAGAAACCAGTACTGCTGAGAGGCAGCTTAGCAGCAGATTCCTTAGTGCATCTGAAGTTGGCACCTGACGGTGCCTAAGAGCTGTGGTTGTGCAAGCAACCTCTCCTCACTTCTGCAAGGGGTTGCTGTAAAGAATACATCATTAACATATCCAATCATCATTAACAAATGTAAAATTCCTAAAGCAGCATACAGCCTCTGCTATTTGAATGTCTAATAAATGAAAAAAAATGTAGTCACATTCTGTTGGTGGGAATGCAGAATGACGTATTCTTTTTGGAAGGCCTTTACTTTCTTAAAATTTTAGATGTATGTGCTTTTTGATCTTTTTTTTGTCTTTCTAGATGTGTATCTTGCAGAAATTTTCCCACTGTCCAAAAAATTAATGAAATGAGATAAACGATCATATAGTCACGTCACTAAATACTCGGATACATTTGTTGGCAGGTGCACAGGCCATACGTGTGTGTGTGCGTGCACAGACACTCATGTGGAAAGATCTGCAGATATATTTAGTGAAAACAGCACATTGCAGAAGCATGTGTGTATTGTGATCCTGCCTTTATTTGAAAACAAATGTATGTAAACGTCATTTATATATACCTGCAGACTAGAGTGTGGAGCTTGGCATGGGAAGGTATCGATTGATTACTGGTGGGTTCGGCAATAGCATTTGCAGGCAGGTGAGGCATAAACAGGGACCTTACCTTTTTTGCCAAAATGATTGCCTTGGTTATGCTAAGAACATGCCTGCATGCTACTCATGATGTCTTTCGCTTTTCATTAAAAAATGTCAGGGAACCAAGACGTGTATGGTGTGGTAGGGCTGGAGGCAGGAAACATATCCAGGAGGGACACAGACATGGTCAGGACCGGGCGTGGGCTCTGAGAGAGATCTGAATCCCACTAAGCTCCGTCGCTCACTTATTTGGGCATCTCAATTAACATTTCTGTTAATGCTCATTTCTGAAGGTGGGGAAGCAATCGGGCTGCATAGTTTTGTTGTGAGTTTTAAGTCCACATGTATAAAAGGGTCGGAACAGTTCTGGCACAGGAAACACAGGAGATCGTTAGCTCTGTCTCTGGGGAGGAGGAGGCCCTCAGTCACACCAAGTCCCGTGGAGAAGCTGAAGGGCAGATCCAGGAGTGTGTCATTCCTGGGGATGGCTGGGAGGTGGAGCGATGAGGTTGCCTAGCATGGCCAAGGTGTCCCTGTGCGTCTTTTAACATACGCTTCACGAGTCTGCAAGGAAAAGAACCCTGGGGTCTTAATCCAAGGCTGATATCTTTCATTGATACTATGCATGAACGTATTAGTCTCTCGAAACTGTCATTCTATAAATGTAATAGAAAATTACCTGTATAAATTACCTGTATAAATTACCTGTATAAACACAGTTTATAATTTAAGATATTTAATTATAAGTCTTCTCAACTATTATTAAGTGCAGAAAAGGGGCTGGCTCTTGTGACCAAGACAACAAATTATGCATTCCTGGACCTTAAAAGAACCTTGTTGTCCTGGCTTCTGGTTTGCAGAGCTTCATGTCACCACGTACCTGTGTTCTGAATCATCCTGTGCTTGGGATGTCGTGGCTAGTGATGGATTTGGTTCTTATGTGACTTTTTAAAGTCCTAAAGATATCTTTTGTGTGTGTGTGTGTGTGTGTGTGTGTGTGTCTGTCTGTCTGGTGCTAGGGATTGAACCCAGGGGCATTCTATCTCCAAGCTATACCCCCAGCCCTATTTTATTTTTTATTTTGAAACATGATCTTGATAAGTAGCTGAAAGCCTAAGTAGCTAAGGCTGACTTCAAACCTGCCATCCTCCTGTCTCAGCCTCCCAAATACTGGGATTACAGGCATGCACCACCACACCTGGCTCCCTAAATTGTCTTTAATATTTATTGTTAAGATAGTATATCAGTTTCCTAGGACCATTGTAACAACTACAAACAGGCTGGCTTTAGACAGCAGAAATTTATTCTTTCATTCTGGAGGTGAAAGTTCAAACTCTAGGTGTGGGTGGGGTCAGTTCCTTCTGGAAGTTCCTGGGGAACCTGTCCATGTCTCCCTCCAGCCGCAGGAGGCTGCTGGCAGCCTTGGGTGCTCCTTGGCCTGTAGGCGTGTTCCCGCAGGCAGCTTCCGTCACAATAGGATAATACTCCCTGTGTCTCTTTTCTGTTGGGATGCCAGTAATTGGATTTAGGGTCCATTCTAAGCCAGGATGATCTCATCCTCCGCAAAGATCCTGTTTCTACACTAGATCTCACTCTGGGTACCAGGAGTTATCTTTTGAGAGGGAGACAGTTTAGCCCACAAGAGAGACTAAGGCTTGTATTTTCAGACTTCTGCATCGAATCTTTGTGGCAGACTGCAAAGAGGGGAGAAGATGGTGGTGGGACCTCTGAGAACTCTGGTATTCATGTCAAAGTTTTGATTTGGAGTCTTTGGAAGAGAAAAGACCAGGAGAATAATACACATTTTTATGTTTTGATCTCATGTATCCACATAATTGCATGTGTGTTTTATTATTTGGGCATTTTTTTTTCATTTATATTTTTGTGGTACTGGGGATTGAACCCAGGGGCATTCTACCACCAAGCTATACTCCCAGCCCTTTTTATTTTTTGTGTTTCTGAAACAGTCTTGCCAGGCTGCTGAGAGTCTCACTGCATTGCTGAGGCTGTTCTCAAACCTGTGATCCTCCTGTCTCAACCTCCCAAATACTGGGATTGCAGGTGTGCATCACCATGCCCAGTTTATTCACGCATGCTTTATATCTGGTTAATTCTACCCTTTGAAATTCTTACAGGTAAAATAATTGTATTTCCAGACTCCTGAGTTGTTGTCTTAATACACTGGTTACTTCAAATGCAATCTTTTGCAAATTTTAACTTTTTTGTTGCCCCATTTATCACAATATTTTAACATTAAACAGCTAGCTCACATTTATAGTCCAACTTTGAGACCTTAAAACTACATTAAAGATTTGTACATGGGAAATTACGGAAACGAATGTGGTGTTTCCCTAAATCATGGTCTCTTACTTAGCTACATATTGAATCTTTAGTTGTCAGAGAGAAAGCCCATGATGGGTATATTCACGGATCAGTCAACAGACACTCATTGCTTAGGTACAACTTCAGGCATGGGACATGGCGGGTTATTTTGTGAATAACCCGCTGTGGCTGCTCTCGGGAAGGTTGGACTGTTGGAGGAGACGTAGTCAGGTGTCACATGCAGTGGAGATGGGATTGCTGGGTGGGAGTATTTTTAGGTGTGAGAATTCCCATAACTGAGCCAGCCCCTGAAGACAAAGAGAGAGAGAACCATGTGGATGTCAGTAGAAGACACATCCCTGGTAGAGGCAAGAACCAGCCCAGAAACACCATGATAGGAATGAGTGGGGCTTTGGAGGGAGAGGGGGATAGGGATGAGGCCAGAGGTGGGGGACTGCCAGACCACGGAGCCTGAGGGCTGCAGGGGAAGACGGGTCGGTATGAATGCATTCCTCTTTTCAAAAGTGTCGCAACCCTGTGCTTCCTGACCTACAAAGAGTTTGCAGTGTGTCTATCGTCCAAACGCCTTTTTCTTAAAACTTGGCAGCCAGCATGGCACGACCTAAATCTCATTTTAGATTCTTATATATAAAATTGAGCGTACGCCGAGGTGGGGTTTCCCTCGTTTCTACTCGCTGGTCTTATCTATGTTCTGACAGTCAACGATCGTTCTCTTTGGATACTTGCGAGGCTGGAGAACCAGACCTTGCAGAGAGCAGGGGTGCAGTGGGGGAGTCGGTGGATCCCTCCATCGGTGATGGGTGTACCTGAGGGAGGGCCAGGAAGTCAGAGGAGCCCCGTCTTCATGGTTCTGCAGAGTTTTGTAAAATACCTGGGGAGCTCAGGTAGAGTTGGTAGACTCAGAGCAAGAACCAATGGCATAGAAACATAGCAGGCGAACGTTCCTGAACACAGGCATGCCCGGCAGCCAGCGCTGGCTGCAGGGGAGCCTCCAGCCCTGCAGGTAGGTGTCCATGGTGGCCTGCACGTCACCATGATACAGTGGTATGTCGGTGTACGCATACTCAGATAAATCTGCGGTTTCAGGCCCACAGATGACAGCAACCAGCCGCCGGGCCGGGGCGTGCTCTCCATGCACGGGCTGACCTACGGCGTCATCCGCGTGGACTCGGAGGAGAAGCTGTCGGTGCTCACGGTGCAGGACGTCGGCCTCGTCATGCCTGGAGGTGAGTGGACCGTGGGGGTCAAGTCCCCGGTCCCAGCCCGGGCCTCTGTCAGTGCGCACTTTACTGACCCCATCACAGTCTGCCTCTTCCTGTCTGACATCGAATTCTCTAGGCGAGCTCTCTGGCTGAGCACTGAGACTCCACTCCAGAAGTTGTCGTTAAGCTTCAGATACCTGACACCATGCTCCCTCTCCTCAGAAAAGACAACCCAAAACCTAGAAGCTGGGGAGGGGCATCTCTGTGCACTGGGACCCCGGGCTCCTCTTCCCCAGGGGGAGGCATCAGAGGTCAGCTTCGTGCCCCACACTGGGTCTGGACGGCTCCCCCATCTGTCCTCCTGATGTTGCCAAAGTAGAACACACGTGCTTGGCTTTCCCAGAGGTAGTGCAGGCTTTGAGCAGACGTGTGAAAATGGAGGAACGGGAGTCTGTAAAACTCATAAAGCTTGCTTTTAGCAGTGAAATCAGAAACAATTGCCACACACACACAGAGACAACCACCTGGTGGAAGGGTCCCCGACTTGTCACCCCACCTGTCTCTCCAGCCCCCCACGGTGTGTACGTTAGGGACCTCCAGAGAGCCACGGGCAGGACTCCAGCTCACCATTTTTTTTTTCTTTTTGTGATTTTGGGGCTGGAACCCGGAGGCTTCCTACCTCCAAGCTATGCCCCGAGCCCTAATTTATTTTTTAATTTGGAAACAGAGCCAGGTGTGGTAATACATGCTTATAATCCCAGTACTTGGGAGGCTGAGACAGGATCTCAGGTTTGCAGCCAGCCTCAGCTACTTAGGCCCTCCGCAACTTAGACCCTGTTTCAAAATAAAGAATAAGAAATAAGGCTGGGGATATAGCTCAGAGGTAGAGCGCCCCTGGGTTCAATCCCTGGTACCGCAAAAAAAAAAAAAAAAAATGGAAACACAGTCTCACTAAGTTGCCGAGAGCCTCACTAAGTTGCTGAGGCTGGCATTGAACCTGTGATTCTCCTGTCTCGGCCTCCCAAGTACTGGGATTGAGGGTGTGCGCCACCATGCCTGGCTCCAGCTCCCCTTCTTATCTGCAGATGCTCTTACCTGGTTCCTGTCTTCCGGGACCACATGTACCAGCATTTAAGTTCCTCAGCATTCTTCCAAAATGAAGCCAAGGTTTCTCCTCAGTTGGGGTCCCTACCTGGAACCTGGGTCTCTCTCCTCAGAGTCTCTCCATGCGCCTCCACATGGCAGGGCGTCACATCTGCACATGAGCCGCAGTGGCTGCCATGTGACCAGCACATGTTGCAAACCGGGTTTTCATAGGACCTTAGCGGGGACCCAAGTGCGGAGACAGCACCTGGTGGACAGGCCGCGCTGCCCTCTGGGAGTCTGCGGGAGTTGAATTTCCTCCATCTCCCTCTCCGTGGCAGTGTGTGCAGGGCTGAGCTTTCTCAGGAAGTTGTCTTCCCTTTTTTTCTTGCCCTGTTTGGAGCATAAAAAAAAAAATAAAGCCAGCCCTTGATATTGCTGATGTAGATGTTACCATAAAGGGCGTGTCAGTGACTCTTTTACCCCTGGAAATTGTCGCTCCAGGGTCCCAGCAGTTTTGGTTTTATACCTTCAAATTCTTCCAAATTCAGTTTGTCCCGTGCCCTCGGCACACTTTTCAGCATTAGCTGGGCCACCTCGTTCCATTTCTCTGTGTGTGTGTGCGTGTGTGTGGGGGGGTATACAGGGGATTTGAACCCAGAGGCAGTCTCCCTCCAAGTTACACCCCCAGCCCAATTTTATTTAATTAATTAATTTTTTTTTTTTTTTTTGCGGTACCGGGGATTGAACCCAGGGTTGTTTTACCTCTGAGCTACACCCCCGGCCCTATTTTTTATACTTTATTTTGAAAGGTCAAAGGTTAAGGTTGTCATACATTGAAGGCATAAATTCTGCTTTCAGTTTAGAGAAGCTTTGAAAGACTGAAAGGCGAGTGTTTTGCACTTTTTGGTTTGCAGAGATCAAGTTGTATTTTGGAAGTCGCACCCATTCTGTTATGCGCAGCCATTGTCCCAGACGCTAATTCCAAGCATCATCCCCATATCTAAATGCCAGACAGTGTTACTCCCCTTAAATGCCATTTACACTTTAAAGTGAAGGTCATATGTTTTGGGGTGTGTGTGTGCGTGTGTTACTGGGGATTGAACCCAGAGGCATGCTATCTCTGAGCTATACCCCTGGCCCTATTTTTTAATTTTTATTTTGAAACAGGGTCTCACTAGGTTGCTGAGAGTCACACTACTTGCTGAGGCTGTCCTCAAACCTGCAATCCTCCTGTCTTGGCCTCCCAAGTACTGGGATTACAGGTGTGCACCACCACGTCCAGCTGAGTCACATGTCTTCACTCATGAGGAAGCTAGAAAAAAACTGGGAAACAGGACTTCAGATAAATGAGGGGAGACATTAATGGAATGGTGGGAGAGGTTTGGGGAGGGGGAAGAAGGGGAGATCTGGTGATGGAAACAGTCAAATAATCCTTTGTTCAAATAGGAAGTTATTGCAGCCGGGCGTGGTGGCGCATGCTTGTAATCCCAGTATTTGGGAGGCTGAGACCGGAGGATCGCAGGTTCAAAGTCAGCCTCAGCAACTTAATGAGGCCCTCCGCAACTTAGTGAGACCCTGTTTCAAAATAAAGAATAAAAAATAGGGCTGGGGGTATAGAATGCCCCTGGGTTCAATCCCCAGTACCGCAAAAAAAAAAAAAAATAGGAAGTTATCTATATGGATGCTAATATTATCGAGGGGGAGGGAGCAGGGCAAGACCCGGAGGGAAATACACAAGATGTGCTGTGTGCATGTGTTTCTATCTCTCTGAACTTCGCTCTGATGTTTAATTACAGTGCAGCAAGAAAACTTCAAAACAAATAAAGCTACCGCAATGATTGATGTCGCCACCATAGGGTTTGACATTTTGCTACAACATGAAAAACTGTAACTGTTGAGGGAAGGGAGCGCCTGGATTTTACACTTGGCGTTTTCTTCCAGTTACTGTTTCTCTCTGCCTGTGTCCTCTTTCACTCATCCTTCCCTTCAGTCCTCTGCTCTCTCATCCTCCATGTTTTCCTGTTGTTGTTCCAGCCATCATGTGCTCAGTGAAGCCGGACGGGGTCCCTCAGTTGTGCAGAACAGACGAGATCGGGGAGCTGTGTGTGTGTGCCGTTGCAACGGGCACTTCATACTACGGCCTCTCCGGCATGACCAAGAACACCTTCGAGGTAGGTCGATGGGGCATCGTCTGCTCCGAGCTCTGTCCATGGCTCCGGCTTCAAATAAACATGGCCAGCCGGGCATGGTGGCAAAGGCCTGTAATCCCAGTACTTGGGAGGCTGAGACAGGAGGATCGCAGGTTCGAGGACATCCTCAGCAAGTTAGCAAGACTCTCAGCAATCTAGCAAGACCCTGTTTCAAAACAAAAAATAAAAAAGGGCTGAGGGTGTAGCTCAGAGGTAGAATGCCCTTGGGTTCAATCCCCAATACCACAAAAAAGTAAATAAAATTTTAAAAATAAACATTGCCAGCATAGACAGACAAGAAACCTAGGATGGTAATGTTTCAAAATAAATAACATTCATATTAAGATGGTTGCCCTTTCTCCCATCATTTTTTTACTGTTTTGGGTAAATTTGCTTTATCAGCATCATTCTGATCTTATATCTAGTATCAAAAAAGAATAAGTACAGTTTCTTTAAAAAAATGGGCCCTTTTTTTTTTTTTTTTTTTTACTCAGCTGCAGTGGTACATGCCTGTAATCCCAGTAGTTGAGAGGCTGAGACAGGAGGATCACAGGTTCAAGGTGTTAATTTAACGAGACCCTGTTTCAAAATAAAAAAATAAGGGCTGGGGTGTAGCTCAGGCAGGGCGCCTCTCCATTCAGTCCCTAGTACCACAAGAAAAAAAATTGAGCCTTTTTGGTTTGTTACTGTTTTCACCTTAACCTATTTGATACACCTGCATGTGCTCACTCGCATGTGCCTCACCCGGGGAGGCCAGCTGACCACCCTCCACAGCTGTCCAGCCCGAGCGCAGCCTGGCTGGGTGTGAACTTGTGAGAACTTAAACAGCTGTGTGCCTTAAATAATCGTGGTGGCACAAGCTGGTGCGCGTGTGATGTGTACCCAGGGGTGTGGTTGTACCCCTGTGCTGTGTAGTAGGCAGAGACGTTAGGAGATTAAACTCACAGGCTCAGCTGTTCAGTGCTGCATCAGAGTATGCTCAAAGCTCTTCTGCCTGCTCTTAGGAGGAGCACACGATTTGGTTAAGTTCTATGTAAGAACATATAAATTGCTTGGGATATGTTCTTAAATGTCTAGGACTTTGGGTGCAATTGAGTAGGTATACGAGTATGAATCCAGCTCTCTAAAATAGCCCTTGAAATTGGAGCTAGGTACAGTCTAAATAAAAAGCTCTCTCCTTCCCTGTGTGACTTATCTATCTGTAATGTTGAAGGAAAAGATATGTATATATATGTGTATATATATAGAGAGAGAAAGCAAATATATATACATGTATACATAAATATAGAAATATAGATAGAAAGCAAATATATACATATATACATAAATATAGAAATATATACATAGAAAGCAAATATATATGCATATATAGAGTAAATATATATACGCATATTACAGAAATAGATATATGGAAAGTATATATACACATACATAATCATATATACATAAAACATAAACATATGTACATATATAGTATATATGTTTATGTATTTGTGTATATATATATATATTTATATATATTTGGATTGAACCCAGGGGCATTCTACCTACATCCCCAGCCTTTTTTTTATTTTGAAACAGAGTCTCACAAAGTTGCTGGACCTGCAGTTCTCCTGTCTCAGCCTCCCAAGTACTGGGATTGTGCCCGACTTTATTTTTCTTTTCTGCCTGGTTCCAATAAGGAAAAATAACATTTTAACCACTAGGGATCAGTTACTTTACAACTAACATATGTTGCTTAAAATGTACCTTGACTCTCCATTTGTCACTTTCACACTGTAACTTTCCAAACAAAAGAACTAGCTGGTGTCTCTTGGCAGAGCATAATCATTTCTGGCTGTTACCTGTTGAGAGGCGGGGAGCTGGTTGGGGGGGAGCCAGCTGGGGGCCCTGAGGTACAGGAGCAGGTGATGCCCTGCCCAACATGGGGCGGGCGGGAGGGAGAAGTCCATTTCCATGTTTGAAGGTTGTCTGCTCACCTCTGTTAACCCTGACCTCCACACTGGCAGGGATGTAGGAGCTAGGAAAGCAGGTTCTGTCTCTTTAAGGAGAAATGGTCAGCTGTAAACCACGTGAAAGGTGGCCTGACGGGAGCCCGTGTTCCCCCAGGTGTTTCCCATGACCAGCTCAGGGGCTCCGATCAGCGAGTACCCGTTCATAAGGACGGGCTTGCTGGGCTTCGTCGGTCCTGGGGGGCTCGTCTTCGTGGTGGGGAAAATGGACGGCCTGATGGTGGTCAGTGGACGCCGGCACAACGCTGACGACATCGTGGCGACCGCCTTGGCTGTGGAGCCCATGAAGTTTGTCTACAGAGGAAGGTGAGCCGCGCTCATCTGAGAATTAAATATGCTGTTTCCTGTAGACCATGCTTCGCATCTAGTCCCGAAGGGCTTAAACGTTGCGCAAATTCCTTAAATTTATTCTGACTCTCTTTTCTCTTCTGTACAATTGAAGCAGCCAGAGTCAACTGCTGACATTCCCTTTAGTTCTGAATGTCCAAGATTCCACAGAAACTTCCCGAGTCCCACGGTGTATTTTCATTGCCTTAACCTCTAAGCTAAATAAAAATGACAATTTGAAAAGTGTCTTTGTAATAGATAACTATGAAATAGAGAGCCAAATATAGCAGACCCAAAGATAACAGCCATCACAATTTGCATGTAAAATTCAGTTACTTTTGAATCTACTATGGTTGCCTTCCTCCTCCTCCTCCTCCTCCCCTCTCTTACCTGGTGCATAGCAGAGGCTTGTTAGATATTCAGTTTGTTACTACAACTCTTGAGAATTTTTTCCCAACTTGAAGTCAGAAATTTTCCTAGGATCTTATCTCCACTCGGCAGGCGAGTGGGACTAGGAAGATGGAGCTACTGGGCTATAACATTGCCGCTCTTTAAAACTAGATCCTGTTGGGGAAAATATCCTGGAGGTGTGGAGTGGCCACGGGTCTCTGCTCACCTTACAGGGCAGATAGATTGAGCAGGAAACCATTAGTTCTGAGCAGAAAACACTGACTTGGAGAGTTTTACTGCTCAGCTACAAACTCAAGAGAATGGGAAGATCTCTGAATGTCAGCAAAAATTGTGTGCCAACCCCTTCTGTCGGTACTAAAAGGTATACACGCTGCCCCCGCCGCCCGCAGGTGCCCTCCAAGGGAGATGCAGGTGACTTGCCTTCTGAGCACCGTTCAGGGGCTGTCCTGATGTTAACAGGCGTGGGGGAGCTGGGAGCTAGCTGGCCTTTGTAAGAGTGATGAGAGCCCAGCCTCCGGAGCTGCACAGTTACCCACAGTTGCACGTTCCTTACTGTGCAGGAGGTTTGGCGAGGCCAAGTGCTCACCACGCACCCCTCTCTGTCCCCACAGGATAGCCGTGTTCTCGGTGACCGTCCTTCACGATGAAAGGATAGTGATTGTGGCGGAGCAGAGGCCGGACTCCACGGAGGAGGACAGCTTCCAGTGGATGAGCCGGGTGCTCCAGGTGGCGCCGCCTCGCCTTGACGCGCTCTTCTCCCTCTTAGTTTCAGCTTCCCCGCCTCGTGTTGGGGTGATACCTTGACCCCTAACTGGGTCTCAGCCCGCACCGTGCTTTTTCTCCTTTGCTCCCCTTAATCGGAAGTCCCATCGAGTAGCCAAGGAACTGACTGCAGAGGTCGAAGGGTGGGGTCTGGCTTTTGCAAACCTGGTTCCCGCCATTCCCATGGGGGGAGGTCACAAGCATGGTTTTTTTTGGTTGGTACCTTGAGGCTATCCTTTCTTGCCTCCAAATTCCTTTTTTTTATTGCATACAGGTCATATGTAAAATTGTTTCATTTGGTGAGTGTATAAGTAAATTGTGGGCGTATGTTCCATCTCTCGCATACATCTGCATGTAATGGACGCTATTGTGTGTGCCTAAGTACTTACCAAATAAGTACGCTAGTTGCTAAATGTTCATGTTTATAGTTCCCATTGTAATATCATTCCCTCTGAATTCCCTAGGCAATCGACAGTATACACCAAGTTGGAGTTTATTGCCTGGCCTTGGTGCCAGCAAACACCCTCCCCAAAACTCCGCTGGGTGGGATCCACCTGTCAGAGACGAAGCAGCTCTTCCTGGAGGGCTCCCTTCACCCCTGTAACGTCCTGATGTGCCCCCACACTTGTGTCACGAACTTGCCTAAACCTCGACAGAAGCAGCCAGGTGCGTCTCGCGGCCCTGAACAGTTGGCGCATGACCTCAGATGGGCTCTTTCTGAACAGTGCGTGGCGAGGCCATATCTGGGGTATTGGGGGGGTCACTTGCTGCCCTCATGCTTCCCGTGCAGCCATGTACTCCCAGAGGATTGCTGGGGGGCAGCAGTTCTACTGATAGGGCAGAGTCCCCTCGAATTGAGCTCCATGGGGAGAGCCTGGGTGCAGAGATGCCAGCCTGCCCAGGGGACATTCAGTACTTGGTGTAAATGCTATTTTCCATGGCCACCAGCAGCTCCATTCATTCCAGTGTGCTGTATGGTAGCATGTTTTGTTTTGTTAAATACAAAAAATCTATTTTTCTTTCATCGTACAACTTGAAGAATTAAGAAAAGACATTTCATCTGCCCACAACGACCACATAGGGAAATTAAAAAATGAGTTCACTGAGTATCCAAGGCATATTCTTGCGATTGCCCAGAATCTAGGCTCCTCCAGACTGTTGTCGTAAACCAGGGAGGAGCATTAGTAACCCAGACAGTGACAGTAACGTCAAAAGGCGCTTTGGTGTTACAAGAGCCTTTGCTTTGTTCTTCCAGACCTGACAGTGAACCTAAAACTAGTAATTCTGTATCCCGTCCTTTCGATGGCATTACTTTCTCAATCTATCCCGAGAAATATTTATTTAAAATGTCTAAGCTGGGTGTGGTGGTGCAGGCCTGTAATCCCAGTAATTGGGAGGCTGAGACGGGAAGATAGCAGGTTCCAGGCCAGTCTCAGCAACTTAGCGAAGCCCTCTGCAACTTAGTAAGACTCTGTTTCCATAAAAAAAAAAAAAAAAAAAAATTGGGCTGGGATGTGACTCAGAGGTAGAATACCTCTGGGTTCAATCCCCAGTGCCACACATAAACACAAAAATCCATAAAATGTTTCTTGTTAATTGTCATACATCATGATGTATAATAATACCAGGGACCAAGAATAGACATAAGCTGGAAGTCTTAATGACTTAGCAGTGAAAAACTCATTTAAAAAATGCCTTTGCTAAGGATCTAAGGCATATTCTTAAATTTGTGTTTTTAAGTTCTGTATTTGTCTTCTGTATCATTTTTTTTCTTTTCTTTTTGTACTGGGGTATTCCACAGGCATTCTACCTCTGAGCTACAGCCCCAGCCCTTTTTTATATTTTGTTTGGAAACAGGGTCTTGCTAACTTGCTGAGAGTCTCACTAAGTTGCTGAGACTGGCCATGAATCTGCTATCCTCCTGTCTGAGCCTCCCAAGTACTGGGATTACAGGTGTGTGCCACCACAGCCAGCTCTAAATCAATTTTTATTTATTTATTTATTTATTTATTTATTTATTTATTTATTTTTGCGGCACCAGGGATTGAACCTGGGGTATTCTACCTCTGAGCTACACCCCCAGCCCTATTTTTTATTCTTTTTTTTTTTTTTTTTGCGGTACCGGGGATTGAACCCAGGGGCGTTCCACCTCCGCGCTACACCCCCGGCCCTATTTTTTATCCTTTATTTTGAAACCGGGTCTCACGAAGTTGCGGAGGGCCTCCCTAAGTAGAGAGAGAGAGAGAGCGAGAGAGCTGAGGCTGGCCGCGAACCCGGATCCTCCGGTCTCCACCTCCCAAAGTACTGGGATTACAAGCGTGCGCCACCATGCCCGGCCTATTCTTTATTTTGAAACAGGGCCTTGCTAAGTTGCGGGGGTCCTCACTAAGTAGCTGAGGCTGGCCGCGAACCCGGATCCTCCAGTCTCAGCCTCCCAAGTACTGGGATTACAAGCGTGCGCTACCATGCCTGGTTTCTATATCATTTTTTAAGACCACCACTGAGCCCTTGGATTCAGGCTGACTGGAAAATACAGGTGATGGTTCAAGGGGCAGCACCGGGGTTCTGTGTGATGAAAACCTAATTTCCACGTGACCTCTAATCAAGTCTCGTTTGCATCTGCCCTTGCTAATGTCTTAGTGATTTCTTTGAAACCTGTTCTAAGATTTTCTCGAAGCTAGGCTTCTCAAGGGGTTTTCCTGGAATAAACACTTTCCCAGAGTGGGAGGTCATATTTCAAGGAATTCCACTCTGAAGTCCGCCCTGTTTCTTTCCAGAAATCGGCCCCGCCTCCGTGATGGTGGGGAACCTGGTATCTGGGAAGAGGATTGCGCAGGCCAGTGGCCGAGACCTGGGCCAGATAGAGGACAATGACCAGGCCCGCAAGGTAGGAGCCCCCGCCCTCGCCTGGGCACCCCCAGCTCCAGGGCCGAACTAAACGCGGTGCAGTGACCGACCCGAGTCCGCCCGCACCAGAGCTGCATCTCCTCCCAACTTACACCTTTGATCATCTCCTCCTGCCTCCCCTCCGTCTTGCAAGAGAGAGCCATATAATTTTATCAGGAAAATGTATCTCCTAGAGGATGTGATTTTTTTATTTCATAGTGGCACATTAAGGGTAAGTAATATCATACCCCGAATGGCAGGACTGAGGCACATGCTTGGGGGTCCTTGTCCCACTTTAATGCTCCTCCCCCCTTAGTCTCTAATCATTCCCAGCAGCCCTGATGATGTGAAGCTGCACAGCCTCACGGCTGCCTTGGTGTACCAGGCTTCCTCCCTTTAGGAAGGAAGGCCAGACCCCCTAACCACAGCCTCGGGAGAAATCCTGGAGCCAGATTCCACCACACACACCACTCAATTTGTCCTGTGTATCTACGAGTCCCCAGTGTGACCATTCAGCCCTGGCAGGGCTCAGGGCTCACCAAACAAGATCTCGTTTCCCATAGCCGAAAGGCAGTTCCATCCTGTATGGGCTGTTAGGGAATGTGAAAAAATCAACCATTGAAAATATTAACCATTTAAGCTGGGCATGGTGGCACATGCTTTTGTAATCCCAGTACCTGGGAGGCTGAGACAGGAGGATGGCAGATTTGCAACCAGCCTCAGCTACTTAGTGAGGCCCTCTGTAACTTAGTGAGACCCTGTTTTAAAATAAAAAATAAGAAGTAGGGCTAGGGGTATAGCTTGGAGGTAGAATATCCCTGGGTTCCATCCACGGTGACACACACACATACACACACACACACACACACACACACACACACACACACACAAATCAACCGTTTAAAATATTGCCAGTATAGCTGGGCGTGGTGGCGCACACTTGTAATCCTAGTACTTGGGAGGCTGAGACAGGAGGATCACAGGTTCAAGGACAGCCTCAGTGATTTAGTGAGGCCGTCTGCAACTTGGTGAGACCCTGTTTCAAAATAAAAAATAAAAACAGGGCCGTGGGTGTAGCTTAGAGGTAGAATGCCCCTTGGTTCCATCCCCAGTACCAATAAACAAGTAAAATAAAATATTGCTATATTTTACCAATAAAATATTGGTAACATACAGCAGTTTGTTAATTGAAAGCACTATATCATCACGTCCCCGCCCACCCAGATAGCACATTTCTGTTGATAACGGGGGCTGGAATTATACCTGGACATTTCCTGAATCCCGACATGAAGTAGGGCCGTCCTTTTTACAGTAGCCTGAATCAATACAGTACATGTAGTCTTTGCAGGCTGCAGTGTAGCTTAATGACACCAGGGAATTGCCCCTCCCAAAACATAAATGTAATAGAGCTCTTAAAAAAAAAAAAGACCCAATTGTCTCATTGCAGCCCAACATGCAGACATCAACATCGTGCCTCCTGGTAGCTTCCCTCTATCAGCCACTCCTGCCTGGCAGGGGAATCGTTCTCCCATTAGTGGGCAGACTTGCAGAGAACTTCCCTAACCAAGGGAGCAGCCCCAGCCCTTGGAGTTCTCAATCGGAATCGGGTGCTGTGAACTCTAAATCACGGCGGGAAAAAGTTGTAAGCATATGCTTGTTGATGAGATCCTCATCCTAAACATGAATGTCCTTGTTCCCCTGTGAAGAAACATACTCATTTTAAAAGCATTCATACCGTTGATTTTGATTGAATTATTGAGGCTGCCCAGCCTCGGCTGCAGCGGCCCGACCCTAACGCTGTGGATGTGTTGTAGTTCCTGTTCCTCTCGGAGGTTCTGCAGTGGAGAGCGCAGACCACCCCGGACCACGTGCTGTACACGCTGCTCAACTGTCGGGTAAGGCGCGCGGAGCTCACGGGGTTGTTCCGGCCAGCATTCTTGCAGCTATAATCTAAAAGACTGACCATGTAACTTAGAGGAATGAAGATTTGTTTTCTTGCGGTTTCGGGCTCAGTCCATGTGAGGCCGGGGACCACGGATCTCAGGGCATGGCGGCGGGAGGCGGAGAGATGAAGAGCACATGGGCTGTGCTCCTCACATCATGGAGGCTGGAAGCATGAGAAAGAGCAGGGGGAGGAGGAATCATATATAATCCCCAAGGCCACACCCCCAGGGATCCACCCCCTCTGGCCACACCCCAGATAAATCCATTACAATGGATTTAGCCACTGCTGGAATTACAACCCTCATGACTCTACTATATCAACCCTGAATATTAATAAATATGCTCTTTAGGGAACATTTTATATCTAACTATATCATGTGCTGATGGCTTACCTTGCTGGGTCTTAAAGGGCTCCCTGAGAAGTGCTCTTGCTTCGCTATGTTATTTGTGACTTGATCCTTTCAAGTCTTACCTGAATTCCTTTTATTTGTTTTTGCTACTCTTTAGGATTTTTTCACTTACAGATTGCTTTTTAGATATTTAAGCATCTATATATGCCTATTTGTATGTGGATATTTTAGCCACCCTGTTTGCAGTATTTCCCACCCCAACATGAGTGATGAATAGTATGAGAGCCACGCCTGGTGGCCCACGCTTATAATCCTAGTACTTGGGAGGCTGAGATAGGATCGCAGGTTCACAGCCAGCCTCAGCAACTTAGTGAGGGTCCCTGAAACTTAATAAGACCCTGTTTCCAAATAAAAAATGAAATAGGGCTGAGGGTGTAGCTCAGAGGTAGAATGCCCTTGGGTTCCATCCCCAGTACCACACAAAAAATAAGATCTATGAATGAGAAGAATCAGACTTATGAGCTCCTGATATTTTTCTTTGGATTACCAAACTACATTTTTATGTATAAGATGGTAATGTGTTAATTTCAGGCTCCTAGGGAGAAAATCCCTTTCTACTTTATAAAGTTTCTGTTTCCATTTCTCAGTAGGAAATCGGACTCATCAAATATTATTCCATAGTGGTTCTTAGGAGTAAGGGCTTCGATATACAAGCATTTACAGTGAAAATGAAATGCAAAAGACTCAATATGTTTAACTTTTCTTGCTACAAAAACAAAGCTTGAAAAACATTTAAAATATAGGTCTTTCTGTCAAGAATGGGTGCTTACAACTCCTTAGATGCTATGGCTGCTTAGAGTTACTAATGATCAAAATCTTCGAGCACAAAGGTCCCTCTTGCCGTTGGCAGCAGTAGATTCATGACGGGGGGGGGGCACATGCCAGCAGTATAACTAATTGTTGCTTGGACCTCTAGCTTGGGCTTCCAGTCATCAGACCCTTCTTTGCATGTGATATATTTCACCAGCACGAGCCCTTGCCTTCCTCCACCATAGAGAGCTTTCATCGTCTTGAAATTGTCACATGGGCTGAGGAGGTCCCCGTGGCCCATTGCTCACTGTATCTGCTCCAGACCTTTTCCAGGAAGACTCCCTAGAAGCAGGGAAGCCCGTGGCCCCCTCCCCTAAGCCCCTTCCCCTCCTCTGAGGCTCGCAGGCGCTTGGCAGTACAATCTGGAGCTTTTGAGCATGCGCGTTACCATGAGTCCATGTATCTGAACTGCCCACCTCCCACTTCTCATCTACTTCTCTACTGGAACTGTCTTCAATCTTTGAATACAAACAAGATTCCCCTTTCTGAACACCACTGTCCGTTCACCTTCCCAGGTATCTGGGACACACTCCTAATTTCACCTTAATTGCTTCTCCTCAGACTCTCCTTCATGTGCTGTTTCTCCTATAAGTTTCTTATGACGACTTTGCTTTCTCCGTAGTCTCAGCAGCTCTCTAGAATCTTCCAACATCACCTCCAAAGTGATGACTGATGTGTCCACAGTCCCAACTCTAGCGGGCCTCCCTCCCCTCCACATGACAGCTTTTTTGATGGCTTTGTCTGGAAGTACTTCCTCCCTTCCCTTAATCTCCTAACGTTGTAACGATGCTTCTATCCTCCATAGACTGTTGGCAGCAAGAGACCAAGTCAGCTCTGAATCCCTTTCAAACTCTTGCCCCAACATGGCCTAAGATGTTGCTCTCATCATTGTGGGATGGGCAAATATCTACATCCAGAGAGTCTGCACGTATAAGAGGGTAGCTCAAGAAGTAATGGGCAAGCCGGGCGTGGTGGCGCACGCTTGTAATCCCAGTACTTGGGAGGCGGAGACCGGAGGATCTGGGTTCGCGGCCAGCCTCAGCTCTCTCTCTCTCTGTCACTCTCTCTCGCTCTCTACTTAGTGAGGCCCTCTGCAACCTCGTGAGACCCAGTTTCAAAGTAAAGTATAAAAAATAGGGCCGGGGGCGTAGCGCGGAGGTAGAACGCCCCTGGGTTCAATCCCTGGTACCGCAAAAAAAAAAAAAAAAAAAGAAGTAATGGGCACAAACCTGTTGGTGGCATGTGCATGGGCAGTATGAAGAAGGTTGAGATATTCTCACTACATCTAACTTGGAGAAAGATGATCCTTAGATTGTCCCCTGGGGTGATACCCAAGCACCAGGCATGGCACGCACTCCCTCTGACCCCGTGGACGTTGCCCATACTCTTGAGCCCCCGTGGTAACAGTCATTTGCTATGTAGCTAGACACTGGATATTCTGGGAAAATGGTTATTGGAAATGACTCATGGGCTTTAAAAGGGTTTCAGTAAAAACAACAGAAAATCAGAGTGTGTTGTAGGGATGAAAGCCATGAATCCATTTGCTTCAGATGCGCATGCAGAAAGCGCAGTCCAAGGGTACCACACTCTGTTAGGTGTGATCTGCTCTGTCCTAAGGCTACCTCATTTGCCTTCATACGATAAAGACTCAACTGGGACCCAGCAGCTACAGCCGCGCCTGACGGCGGTTGTAGCTTAATCAGCTTCTGCATTCAACAGTGTCCAATAGAAATATAATGCAAGCCACGTATGGAATTAAATTTTCTTTTTTATTAATTTTTATTGAGTGCATTGTAATTTTACATCATATTGGGGTACAGAGTGTCAGAAAAATACATGTACATGACTATTGTTGCCAAAATAAGCTGGGTGTGTGGTGGTGCACACCTGTAATCCCAGTATTTGGGAGGCTGAGGCGGAGGATCACAGGTTCAGTGCTAGCCTCAGCAATTTGCACGGGTCTCAGCAACTTAGCAAGAACCTGTTTCCAAATCAAAAATAAAATAGGACTGGGGGTATAGCTTGGAGGTAGAATGCCCCTGGCTTCAATTCCTAGCACCCCCCCCCCAAAAAAAGTACAAAGCAGTAGGTGAAATCTGTTGTGATGAGTCACCTCCCCTCTCCAGGGTCACCAGCTGCCTTTCTGATGTGGCCAATGCCTCCATCTTGGACACGGTGTTTCTATCAGTTTTGAATTTGACTTTTTCTCCTAGCTCACAGTACTGTGGCTTGAACCCAGGGTTGCTATCCCACTGAGCTACATCCTAGTCATTTTGATTTTGAGACAGGGTCTCAGTAAGTTTCCAAGTCTGGCCTCAAACTTGTCATCCTCCTGCCACAGCCTCTGGAGTCGCTGAAATTATAGGTGTGCACCACCATGTGCAGCTCGTAGGTGCCTCTTAGCTGTTGTGCTTCTGACCTGATTGGAAGAAAAAGGCTTATAATGGATGCAGGGGTGTTTGTGTGTTGGGGTGGGAGGAGATAAAACATTTGATAATTAATTTTGATGATGGTTATGCAACTGTGAGCATAATAAAGACCACTGAAGGCAGTCATGGTGGTGTACGCTTGTAATCCCAGTATTTGGGAGGCTGAGACGGGAGGATCACAGGTTTGCAGCCAGCCTGGACAACTTAGCGAGGCCCTCCACAACTTAGTGAGACCCTGTGCAACTTAGTGATACCCTGTTTCAAAATAAAAATCAAAATATAATAGGGCTAGGGGTATAGATTTAATCCCCACCCAGTACTACACAACAACAACAAAACGCTGCTGAATTACCCGTTTTTAAATAAGTTGCACGATCGGTGAACCATATCTCAATAAGGCTGCTATGGTCACAGCCCCTTACCGCCTGCTCTTGCGGCCCCCAGGGAACGATAGCGAACTCGCTGACGTGCGTCCAGCTCCACAAGCGCGCCGAGAAGATTGCCGTGATGCTGATGGAGCGGGGGCACCTGCAGGACGGAGACCACGTAGCGTTAGTCTACCCACCAGGTAAAGGAGCAGGACTCAGGTGTGACTGCAGAGAGACGGCAGGGCTGGTACCCCTGTGCCAAGCGCTTGGTGGTCTGGTGAATGGCTGAGCTGCTGGGTTATTAGGAGAATGTTGACACTGCATCCAGTTGGATTCTAACTGAGCTCACTTGTAACTGGTGGGGACTAAGATACATGTTATTGCTACTTACAGAGGTTCAAATAAAGCAAAGTTTACAGAAACATTTGTATCTAAATTTGTTTTATTAGATAACAGAAGCAGTTCAGTTAATCCACAGTTTTGTTAATTCTTTGTTAAATCCACCATCCTAAAGTTGAGTCATTCCTTAAGGAAACAACATAGAAATTAAACTTTGGGGCTGCTGTGGTATCTCATGCCTAAAAGAACAGGCAAAGACCCAGGCTGACGAAGACCCACAGGGACAAAGGATTCAGTTGAAGAGGTTTTGCTCTCTGAACTGCCTCACTTGCCCAGCCTGGAGCTTAGGCTGTCGGGGGTGGCGGTCATTAAACAGCGTGATTTGCTTCATGTACATTTTTGTTTGTTTCCTCCTGGTGTAGGAATAGACCTCATAGCAGCGTTTTACGGTTGCCTGTACGCAGGCTGCGTGCCCATCACCGTCCGACCTCCGCACCCGCAGAACATCGCGACGACCTTGCCTACCGTCAAAATGATCGTGGAGGTAACATACCGGGCTGTGTCGGGGCACTTCATGTGTTGGATCTGGGGGTGCAGCTCATGGACCACAGACTCTGGGATCTTCCAGGGCAGTTGCAGGCTGCAGGAGTGTATGCATGTGTCTGGAATAGGAGTGCTAGGGTAGGAAATGCTCCGTGCCTTCCGGGAGCATATCGTCCAGTCCCAGAAGCAAGGTTTAAACTGGTGCAGGGGAGTAGGGGCTCTATGGTAGCAGCTACTGCTGTGCATCAAGTCAGAGGTGCCCTGGAGAGGGAGCCCCCTAGAGAGGGCACCCCCAGCCTTACTGGGGGATCCCCCACGAAACCCAACCCAGCAAACCAACCAAATGAAAGAACACAACACATTTTTAAAAGTTCCTTCCTCAAGATTTATGAGTTTCCTGGTCCTTTTTGAGAGTATAGATTTGTTTGTTTTATTTATTTTAAAACAGGGTCTTGCAAGGTTAAGAAACTCGCTGTTGCTGAGGCTGGTCTCAAATCTGTGGTTCTCCTATCTCAGCTTCCAAAGTACTGGGATTACAGGCATGCACCACCACACCTGGCTGGAATTTTCTTTTTTCTCACAGCTGGAGAAGATCTTATAAGATTAAGATTTAGGTGCAGTGGCACATGACTGTAATCCCAGCTGCTCAGGAGGCTGAGGCAGGAGTATCACAAGTTTAAGGCCAGCCTGGGCAACTGTTCTAGACTGTCACAAAATAATTTGTGTGTGTGTGTGGTACTAGGGATTGAACCTGTGGGCATTCTACCTCTGAGCCACACCCCCAGCCCTATATTTTAAATCTTTATTTTGAAACAGGGTCTCACTAGATTGCTGAGGGTCTTATTACTTGCTGAGACTATCCTTGAACCTGTGATCCTCCCGTCTCAGCCTCACAAGTACTGGGATTACAGGCACCACCTTGCCTGGCTTTTTTTTCCCCACCTGGGGAAGATTAGGAGCTAGGTGTGGTGGCACATGCCTGTAATCCCAGCTGCTCAGGAGGCTGAGGCAGGAGAATCACAAGTTCAAGGCCAACCTTGGGCAACTGTGCTAGACCCTGTCTCAAACAAAAATTTTTAAGAGGGCTTAGAAATGTGGCTCAGTGGTAGAACACTTTCCTAGCATGTGTGAGAGACCATGGGTTCAATCCCCAGTGCCACAAAACAAAAGTTATTTTTCATCTATTGGAGGAGGAGCAAAATCAGTTTGGGGGCCGAGAATACCAATGTTCTATTCCAGGAATGAGCACACTTGGTAGTCATGTTGGAGCACGCCCATGGCCGTTATTAGAAAAAACGCATGCTGCATCTGCCTGTCCCATTTTTAGCAGAACAGAGCTAACAGAGCAACGGGGCTCAACGCCCTCCTCTGGCTGCTCTCCTAACACTCGATGCTACTCACCCCTAGGGATTGCAGGTGCGGGCACCTCAGTGTGTGTGCAGGACCAGCTTCCGCTGTCTCTGCCAGCCCTTCCAGGGGAAGCTGTGCTCGTGGGAACCTCGCCTGCGTATTAAGCTGCATGTCTTGAACTCATGTAATGAGCCCCGGGCACACCGTGCATTCATTCCTTTCTGGGTTTTATTCATTCACTCCGCTCTCGCACTCTGGTCCTCAGGTCAGCCGCTCTGCCTGTCTGATGACAACACAGCTGATCTGCAAACTGTTGCGGTCCCGGGAGGCAGCGGCAGCCGTGGACGTCAGGACCTGGCCCCTCATACTGGACACGGGTCAGTGCTGCGGCCGGCGGGGTAAACGCCGGCTCCTGCGCTCTGGCGAAGGCAGGTATCCTGATACCTCTGTTCTGCCCCTTAGATGATCTGCCGAAGAAGCGGCCTGCCCAGATCTACAAACCCTCCAACCCCGACACCCTGGCCTACCTGGACTTCAGCGTGTCCACAACCGGGATGCTAGCTGGCGTAAAGGTGAGGAGTGGCGCCTTCTGGTGTGCGGATGTCCGTGGACGGTTAGCAAGTCACGCACTGACTCCGCTCGTGTCCTTACGTATGGCAGAGCTCTGGCAAAGCAGAGAGGTGTGTGTGTGCTGTTCATTCAAGCTGTAACTCGTATGACCCTGCCAGCAGTTCATGCGGCTGACTGGTCCTTTCCAACTATTCCAATGATTGTGATATGTTCTCATAGTCTCGCTAGCCCATAATAGAATCCTGTACATTTTTCTCTCTTGCTGGTTCTGGAGTCCTCATGCTCTGCTCTCAATCTCTGCCCACTGCAATGTGTTGCTTTTGAAACTTGGGCTGTGTGTGTGTGTGTGTGTGTGTGTGTGTGTGATGCTGGAGACTGAACCTAGGAGCATTCTACCGCCAAGCTACATCCCCAACACTATTTCTTTTTTTTTTTTTTTTTGCGGTACCAGGGATTGAACCCAGGGGTGTTCTACCTCCGTGCTACACCCCCGGCCCTATTTTTTATCCTTTATTTTGAAACCGGGTCTCACGAAGTTGTGGAGGGCTCACTAAGTAGAGAGAGAGAGAGAGAGAGAGAGACAGGGAGAGGAGAGAGAGAGAGAGAGCTGAGGCTGGCCGCGAACCTGAATCCTCCGGTCTCCGCCTCCCAAAGTACTGGGATTACAAGCGTGCACCACCACGCCCGGCCCTATTTCATTTTTTATTTGGAATCAGAGTCTTGCTAAGTTCATGTGAACCTCACTGAGTTGCTGAGGCTGGTTTCGAACCTGCAATCCTCCTGTCTCAGCCTCCCAAGTACTGAGATGACAGGCGTGCGCAACTGCGCCCGGCTACTTGGGCTCCATTATAACCTGCCGGTCTCTGCTCAGCAAAAATGCAATGACCCTTTTTCCTATCAAAGAAGGGAGCTTCTATTCATCTTTGTGCTTCTCAGTGTATAGCACTGTGGCTGGCATATGGCACGTTCTTAATAAATAGTGAATGGAAGTTACTAATATGTCACCTGGAATTAGGCCCATCACAGCTCAGGGGAGTTCAAGGTACTGTGCAAAAGTGCGCCCTTAAATTCTCTCTCAAATTTTTCATAGTGGATCTATCTGCCTGTGGATCAAACTGGTGAGTCTGATTTATTTACCTCTGTTCAGTTCTCATTCTCTGTCTCCCTTTTGGTAAAATTTGAGATACTAGACCGAATTCATTATAATACTAAAAATAAAGTCATTTTTTTAAAGTTTTTTTTAGAGCCAGGTGTGGCACACATCTGTAATCCCAGTACTTGGGAGGCTGAGACAGAAGGATCACAGGTTTGAAGCCAGCCTCAACAACTTAGACTATTTCCAAATAAAAAAAAATAGGGCTGGGGGTGTAGCGTGGAGGTAGAATGCCTCTGAGTTCAATCCCCAGTACCACAAAAAAAAAACTTTTTTTTTTTTTTTTTTTTTGCGGTACCGGGGATTGAACCCAGGGGCGTTCTACCTCCACGCTACACCCCCGGCCCTATTTTTTTATGCTTTATTTTTGAAACCAGGTCTCACTAAGTTGCGGAGGGCCTCACTAGGTAGAGAGAAAGAGAGAGAGGAGAGAGAGATCACGCGCATGCGCATGCGCGCTGAGGTTGGCCACAAACCCGGATCCTCCGGTCTCCGCCTCCCAAAGTACTGGGATTACAAGCGTGTGCCACCACGCCCGGCAAAAAAAAACCTTTTATAGAAGAGATAAAGAAGTATTTTCAGACCAAGATGTATTGGTTACTATAATACGGAAGTTAGCTTTGAGCCTCCTACTGCTATCGCCAAAAGAAAAACACATACTTTTGATCATTTTCCTGATGTACAGAAGCAAAAGCTATAATAATACTAAATCTTGATTTAATACAGATGTTTCTACATGAAACAGAGATAATGTGATCTATGTTTATTACTTCCTGGTGATTCCACTTAAGTTATGCACCCTAGAAAATCCAGAGAACTGGGCATGGTGGTGCACGCTTGTAATCCCAGTACTTGAGAGGCTGAGACAGGAGGATCGCAGGTTCCTGGCCAACCTCAGCTATTTAGTGAGGCCCTCTGCAACTTAGTGAGACCCTGTTTCAAAATAAAGAATAAAAAATAGGGTTGGGGGTATAGCTCGGAGGTAGAATGCCCCTGGGTTCAATCCCCAGTACTGCAAACAAACAAAAAAAACCAGACAGATGAACTACTTTCTCCCAAACTTATAAAAGTTTTTCTTAAACTTTTGACCATTTAGTTTGATGAATAACCAAAGAAAAATATATTGTGATATCACTTAATGAAAAACCTGTACACTTTAAACACCGAGAGGCCCAGAAGAGAGTCGGAATCATCTGGCACAGTGTCTGGCGTCTGCTCCAGATAGAAATCATTCCTACCTCTGTGGTCTGTGGACTGCAGGGGTGGCCATTTTCCTCAGAAATGAATTTTTACTTCAGTTTTTTGGATAAAAATGTGATTGAGCATTGAATTACGTACCATGAAAGTAAGGACAACTGGGCACGGTGTTGCATACCCACAATCCCAGCTGCTTTGGAGGCTGAGGCTGGAAGACTGCAAGTTCATGACCAGCCTGGGCAGCTTAGGGAGACCCCGTCTTAAACTAAATGTCTCTAAAAGGGCTGGGGATGTAGCTCAGAGGTTTAATCACCAGTACTCACTCACTCACACACACACACACACACACACACACACACACACAGGGTCAGGTATAGTGGTGTACACCTGTAATCCTAGGACTTGGGAGACTGAGAAAGGAGGATTGCAGGTTCATGACCAGCCTCTGCAACTTAGTGAGGCCCTCTGCAAATTAGTAAGACCCTGTTTCAAAAATAAAATAAAATGAAATGAAATAGGGCTGGGGGCGTAGCTCAGAGGCAGGATGTCCCTGGGTTCAATCCCCATTACCTCTAAAATAAATAAAGTATATTCATTAAACTTTCTCCACAATGGGTGTTTAAAGAATGTCTGATTAGCCAGGCGTGGTGGCACACACTTGTAATCTCAGTACTTAGGAGGCTGAGACAGGAGGATCTGTGTTCCTGGCCGGCTTTAGCTACTTAGTGAGGCCCTCTGACGCTTAGTGAGAACCTGTTTCAAAATAAAGAATAAAAAATAGGGCTGGGGGGTGTAGCTCAGAGGTAAAATGCTCCTGGGTTCAATCCCCAGTACAGCAAAAAAAAAAAAAAAAAGAACGTCCGATTTGATATTAAAAACCCCCATGAATATGTGTTCATGCATTCTAGTTTTATAATTTTACCTATTTCAAAGTTAACTTTGAGCGCTGAAGGCTCCTAGTATTCCCAGAGGTACATTTGTGCAAGATCAACGAGAGGGTCACTCAAAAGACCCGCATGACATCTACAGTTGACTTTGATCAGCTCGTGGATTTCCCCAAGGCTGTTCTGGAGTTCTTGGTGGCTCTCCCGTACCACCAAGTACTGCTCTAGGACACCCTGCAGGCCCTCCCAGCTGATGTTTCCCCAGAGGGTGGGCATCAGCCACAGCCTAACCTCACTGAAGGTAAATCTGCCCAAGATAATTCCCAGGGCCCATCCCCCGAAATGATGAATTAGGGCCGCGTTGACCTCAGCCCCGATTCCTCCACATCAGTATCTCCATCCCCACGTGCACCTTAGAGTAGACGATGAGTTTGTTGGCGTGGGCTTTTGGAAAATGGATTTTCTTTTTATCCAAGACTGAGCTGATCTCAATAAAAATGTGGAGTTTTTCTCGCTTAGGATCTAGGAAGGCATCCCATGCCGGGCTGCTTGGCTCGTGATGTCGGCACAGTCCAGGGTTGCGATGAGCCTGGAGGTTGAGCATTCAGCGCTCTTGGTTGCTTTGTTCTTGACCTGTTTCCGTTCTCGTTGCTGTATTGAAGTCATCTTGGAGACCCAGCAGGCTGGGCAGCCTCCGGGCGGGGTGACGTGGGTTCCCCTTCCTTCTGTTCTCTTTCTACTCTGCACACCTTCATCTAAGCACTGTCAGGGGTTGGGTTTATCAGCTACGTCTCTGACGTTCCTGCTGCATCTTGAGCTCCGGAGGGCAGGCTCTGTATCCCTGGCTCCCACACAGTTCCCGATGAAGAATAAACGCTCGTCTATCAGTATTTGCCCAGCTGAGCTGAGGAGCTCAGTTCTCCAGCCATATACAGTGCCTTGCGCCGGGCGTGGGGGCTCACGCTGGTAATCCCAGTACTTGAGAGGCTGAGACCAGGATCGCAGGTTCGCGGCTAGCCTCAGCTACTTAGTGAGACCCTGTTGCAAAATAATAATAAAAAAGGCTGGGGGTGTAGCTCAGAGGTAGAATGCCCCTGGGTTCAATCCCCAGTACCATACATACACAAAAACAAAACAAAACACACACACACACACACACACACACACACACACACACACACACACACACCCTTGCATGGAGCAGCAGATCCAAAGGGCTTGCTTTGGTTGCTAACCTTGGGTACATGGGGAATTTGGGTAAGTAGGATTTAACTCTTGATCCAGAGAAGGAGGAAGCTCAAGGAATGCTCTGTAAATCCAGCTTCCTTTCTCCGTTAAACAAATTCCATAGCTTTAAAAGCAAGCTAAAAAGAACACCTTATGATTCACAAACTAGGGTAATTCTACCTCCCCCGCATGAATTCAGCAAAATAGCCGTAATGAAACCTTTTCCTGGGCAGAACTTGGAGCAGTGATCTGACAGTTTCCATGAAAGGGTTCCCGCCCCTGGCGTCTCTCTTCTCCTTGGCTGGAGTGATGGATGCATGAGAAACCAGGCATTTGCCAGGATTTCCCCAGCTATTGCAATGTCCTCTACTGGTCCACTCTATAGGCTAGCTCTGGGTGACATGCTGCTTCAAATTAGCTGGTGACATAAGACCATGGCACCTGGTACTGCATTCTGTGGTTTTTACCTCCCCTGTTCCCCTTGGGTTTTAGAGAACCTCCGTAAGAACATTAATTTTATTTTATTCTGTTTCATTTGTGGTGTTGAGAATTGAACCATTCTCCCTCTGAGCCACATCCCCAGCCCTGTTTTTTATTTTGAGACAGGGTCTTGCTAAGTTGCTGAGGGTCTTGCTAAGTTGCTGAGGCTGTCTTCAAACTTGCAATCCTCCTGTCTCAGCCTCCCAAGTACTTGGGATTACAGGGGTGCACTACTACCATGTGTGGCTAGAACATTGATTTCTGTGTGTGTGTTGTGTTCTGTGTGTGTGTGTGTGTGTGTGTGTGTGTGAGTGATTTAACCCAGGGGCATTCTACCTCTGAGCTATACCTCCCCCCAGATTTTTATCTTTTTTATTTTTTTTTCTTTTATTTTGAAACAAGGTCTTGCTAGGTTGCCGAGAGTCTTGCTAATTTGCCGAGGCTGGTCTTGAACCTGCCATCCTCCTGTCTCAGCCTCCCAAGTACTGAGATTACAGGCATGTGCCACCATGCCCAGCTAGAACATTGATTTTTATTCTATACATTTTGCAGTGTTTCAAAATATTTTGCATTACTTACTATACGGGTCTGTCACTGGGAGGGGAAGAGGGGGATATAAGGAGAAGTCTCGCTGTAGTCTTGGTGCTGGGAGGTTACCCTGGTTTTGACCACTGTCTCCCAACAGTGTGGTCTTAGAGCAGGAAGGGCGTTGAGCTCAGTATAGCAAGGGCAGGATTCTATTTCCACCTCTCACTCACAAATCCTTTCGCTTCTCCAAGCCTCATTTCCCAGACATAACTATGGGGGTTTATCACACGTGTGCTGCAGGCCACCCCTGCGTCACAGGCAGATGCTGTGTCGGGCCCAGGGAAGAAGGCAGGGTCTCTTCCTGCAGAGGTGGACATGAACCGCGATGCCTCCTTTACCCGCTGTGTAGGTTGTCGGAATCACGTGATCCCCCGTAGGTTCAACCTGCTGCTTAATTGCAGAGCGCCGTCGTTTCCATTGCTGGAGTGGCTAGGTGTGGGGGGACCAGGGAGTTGTGAGTGTGGTTTATTCATTGGAAATGGGGGGACCGATGAGAATGCCAGCAGCCACTCTCTGCTAAGACAGTGCCGCCCAAACTTGACTCCAGTTGTCCCCATCCTAAAAGTGTCACCGGGGCCTCTGGGGTTAAGGACCTTGCGTTTAGCGCGCAGCGGACGCTTTGTTGCACGGATGCTTTCGGGCCCTGCGTGTCATGGGTCACGTGCTGATGGCTGCCTCCTGTCTTACAGATGTCCCACGCAGCCACCAGTGCCTTTTGCCGTTCTATTAAGCTGCAGTGCGAGCTTTACCCCTCTAGAGAAGTGGCTATCTGTTTGGACCCTTACTGTGGACTGGGATTTGTTCTCTGGTGCCTCTGCAGGTGAGAATCCTCTTTAATATCTTCAAAACAGAAGCCATGCACCTTTCCTTCTAGATCTCGGGCCCTGCGGGGCAGCCCTGAGCACCGCCAACTCCAGGGGAGGCCCAGCCTGCAGCCGGGCGCAGAGGCCCCGTGCCTGTCCTGCAGGACCCGGCAGTCAGGGACAGGGCGGCAGGGCGGTGGTGGTCCACCGTCTACAGCAGCCCCAGGAGATTTCAAGGAAGCCGACAGCCACAGCAGCCGCTAAGGCCTTCTGAGAACTTGCCTGTTGCTGATTCTTATTTGTCAGAATGAGACGATTCTCAGTCTTGGTTCTTACGCCCTTAGACCTGGCAGTCATGCGCTGGGATTTCTTTTGGATAAGTGACGTCACAGGCTCTCTCCGTCTTCCGCCTTCTCCGTGACTTTTTTTGGAGCCAAGGTGTTGGGCCGGGGAAGGGCAGGAGCGAGCTCCAGGAGGGCTGAGCTCTGTGGCCGCCTGACTCCGCTCCGCAGCCAGCTCGGTGCTGGCTCCCACCAAGTGCTCAGCAAACACAGAACGAATGTGTGGTGGGATGCACACATGCATACGTGTTCATTGTAGACATTTTAGAAATACAAAAACAGGTATATGTACAGCTGTCCATAGTCAGACCACCTAAGAAAGGGTGGTCCGTCAATACACACTATCAGTATTTGTGCAGATGTGGCCTTCCAGAGTCTACTTTCTAATGCAGCACACTTTGCAAATGAACATTTTCAAATATGTGTAAGTGTATAAAGTGTACTCGAAGAATCATAGGTGCCCATGATCCAGCTCCACATGCATCAACATTTTATCAATTTTATTCCATCTCTGTCTCCTTTTTAATGAATGCGGCTTGCTTTTTCCTTTTCTTTTGTTTCTTCTTCTTTTTCTTTAAAAACAGTACTGGAGATTGAGCCCAGAGTCTCGCACGTGCCAGGCAAGCACTCTACCACCAAGCTGCACCCCCAGCCCTCTCCCCCCCTTTTTTTTAGAGACCAGGCAGGTCTTGCTAAATTGCCCAGGCTTGCAATTCTCCTGCGTCAGCCTCCCAAGCAGCTGGGATTATAGGCGTGTACCACTGTGCCCAGCTTACTGGGACATTTTGAAGCAAACACAAATATATAATTTTACCCATAAATCTAAGTATTTTTATAAATTTATAAGCAAATGTACATTAATATATCTATAAAATTGAGATAGCACAGTATGAGATTATATATTTTTTTTTATTAATAGTCCATAGTGGACTTTTGCTTGTATTTATTTTTCCCCGTGCTGGGGATTGAACCCATGGCCCCTGTACATGCTAGGCAGGTGCTCTACCACTGAGCTATGCCCCCAGTTCTTTATTTTTTGAGACTGGGTCTTGCTAAAATGCCCCAGGCTAGACTGGCACTCAGGACCCACCTGCTTCAGCCTCCCAAGTAGTTGGGATTACAGGTGTGCCCCACACCTGCCAGCTTCTCATGTCTTTGAATACTCTACTAGAACAATTATTTTTAACACATTCATAATAATTAATAGTATTAAATTGGATTAAAATCTAATTCTGTATTTATGGAAAGCAGTGGCATTCTTAGTACAATTAAGCTTTTAGAGAAGGCAAATTGGCTTGAATAGATGAAGCATTTAGAGATTTCGGCCTCAATGCGCATGCAATAGCATCGTAATTTTTCCCTCCTCAAGGAAGAGCTCAGGACATCCTGTCACATCAGTCAGACCAGAGTGTCTATAGCCACTGGGGCTACCCCCATGGGAAGGCAGAGCCTTTCCGAACGTCTGCCCCTGTAGGAATGTGTTTCTTTGGCAGAGGACCAACAAGGCAAAACCAACGAATAGAAGATTTCCTATTTCTGCAGTCCTGCCAAGCCTATTGGCCCATGAAATCTACAAAGAGGTGTTCGTGGAAAGCAAGGAAATTGTCAATGCAAATCACTAATAACAACTTCAGAGGCTTGAAGGGGGTCGTCCAGGTTGCAACAGTTCTTTATTTCCTGGAAATTCAGAAGTCTCGAAATCACTGAATTCTGCTTGGCCCTGCAGTGATGAAAATGAATGTTGAACAGCTGTCAATGTCTTCCCTTTCTGGAATCCTCTGTGGAAACAGAACTCAAAGGACTTGCTTTAAAAAAAAAAAGGGGGGGTCTTAGATGCACAATGACTAAGATGAAAGTTAGAAATAATTACAAAATTCCCTTTCCCGTGCAGGACCAGGGCGAGTCAGGGGAGGCACTGGGGTGTAAATTTCAGGAGGCCTCGATTTTGGGGCTGTGAAGGTCGTGTGCAAGCAGGACAGAGAGACATCAGAACTGCGAGGAGTCCACCGTGGGTATCAGCCAAGCAGGAGGAGGAGAACTTCCACACAGAGGAGCCTGGTGGGTGGGAGCCAGGAGTGGAGGAGGGTCTCTAGCAGTAGCGGGAGATTGGCTTCATACGAGGGGATTAAAAGTAAGTAGTAAAATAATGGAAGCCAGGTTCCTCCATATTGGCAAAGGGTGCTAGAAATCGAGAAAGGCCAGGTGTGGTGGCACACGACTGTAATCCCAGTACTTGGGAGGCTGAGACAGGAGGATCACAGGTTCGAGGTCAGCCCCAGCAACATAGTGAGACGCTCAGCAATTTAGCAAGATTTTGTTTCAAAATAATAAAGGGCTCAGAGGTAGAATACCCCTAGGTTCAATACCTAGTACAAAATAAAAAAAGACTGCAGTAAGAAAGTACAGTTATCTCTGAATTTGAAGTGGAGTATAGGTCAGTATGTTCCTGTGCATGCACGCTATTCAGCCTGTACTGGTAGGTTTTGAAATACAGATGGCAGAAGTGTTCTGCACTTGTACATGAATATGTGTATATTTATATTCCCCAACTCTGTCCAGGAAGGGACCGTAGCCATGAGCACACCTTGCAACCATACCTTGAGTATTAAATATGATTTCCTTACAAAATGAACTAGGGCTCCTTCCAAAAAGAGTCAATTTCAAGGCTGGGGCAGGATGTGTGCAGGATGACCCTGGATTGTCATTCCCAGCTAGAAAACAAGGAAACCCGCAAAGAATGATGGGCTGTGTCACAAAGACAGAGCGGTTTGAAAGGGTTCCCGCTGGCCAAATTGGGGACCAATTATACATCCAAATAAAGATGGCAACACTTTAAATAGGAAATGAGCCAATTATTTAGATATAAATAGATGAACAAGTTGAATGCTTGATGAGGCAGCAGGATTTATAAAGTAGCCATCCAGAGAGTAGTTATTAATTATAAAGGAAAAAGAAACTTTACAGCAGAGAAGCCTGAATTGAGTGATGACAGTCAAGGTCATTAGTCATGGTGTAGTCAAGTCCTGAGCCACGGCGTGACAAGCTGGACAAGGAAGTCAGCATTGCTCCTCCTATGTTCCTGCCAAAGATGCCGGACCTGGATCTAGTCGTGTGGAAGCATCGGATGCCCAGGTTGAGGGACGCTGGCCACAGGAGGGCCTGGAATCCTTGCAAAACTTAGTGTCCCGAGAGAGTAAAGGAAAACTGAGAACCAGCTGGCTGTTCTGGGCCAGAGGTATCTAAGAGAAGACAGCTTAAGTGCGTGTGCGAGTCTGAACTGGATCCTTTCGCTCTAAAAGATGTAACTGGGACAGCTGGTGCCACTTGAGTAGGGTCGGAACTTGCATAGAAGAAAGGTATCTTTTCATATTTTTGACGGCCTAATTGGTGTGGAGGAAAATGTATGCATTTGTTGGAAATACCCTCTGAAATCTTTGGTTGGGGTCGGTGGGGCATTAGTTTGGTGATTCACCGTCTAATAATTCAGAGGAACATTTCTGTAACTTTGGGTGTCTGAAAGCTAAAATAATAATAATGATAATAATATACAATTTTTTTGTGGGGATTGAACCCAGAGGCATTCTACCACCAAACTACACTCCCAGCCCTTTTTTTTTTTTATTTTTTTGGTTTGGAAGCAGGATCTCACTAGGTTGCTGAGAGTCTTGCTGTGTTGCTGAGGCTGTCCTCAAACCTGTGATCTTCCTGTCTCAGCCTCCCAAGTTCCGGGATTACAGGTGTGCCACCATGCTCTGCTTATGAACGTTTTTTTTTTTTATATATCTTCATCCTAAAGTTTCCTTCAACCATAAAATAGAAGAATGTTTACCTGGGAATCATTGCTACAGTGGAATTTTTGCAAACTGTTTCCTAAGATAAAATAGGTTTTAGCCAGGCGTGGTGGCGCACGCTTGTAATCCCAGTACTTTGGGAGGCGGAGACTGGAGGATCTTGGTTTGTGGCCAGCCTCAGCTCTCTCGCTCTCTCTCTCTCTCCCTGTCTCTATCTCTGTCTCTCTCTCTCCTTAGGCCCTCCACAACTTCGTGAGACCTGGTTTCAAAATAAAGTATAAAAAATAGGGCCGGGGGCGTAGCGCGGAGGTAGAACGCCCCTGCGTTCAATCCCTGGTACCGCAAAAAAAAAAAAAAAAAAATAGGTTTTAGAAAACATATCAGGTAGTCCATACTCATGGATTGGAAGATTCAGTATTATTAAAATGGCATTCCTCCCCATATTGGT
Source organism: Glis glis (assembly GCA_004027185.1). NCBI lineage: Eukaryota > Metazoa > Chordata > Mammalia > Rodentia > Gliridae > Glis > Glis glis. The sequence continues at coordinate 129,480 of PVJS01000294.1, forward strand.
CTATATATTCAGTATAATCCCTATCAAAATCCCAGCAGGATTTTTATTTGTAGAAATTGGCAAGATGATCCTAAAAAGAGTACACAGAACCTCCCTATTGGGCGGGGGGAGTCAGAACAATTTTGAAATAGAATAACTAAGTTGGAGAATTCATACTACCAGACTATCACTCCCGAATTTCAAAAATTACTGAAAGTTACAGTACCCAGACAACGTAGCACTGACATACGGATAGACGGGGACAGGTATCAGTGGAACAGAATTGAGAGTCCAGAAAAAAAAAAAACTGCTATTTATGGTCATTTGATTTTTTTTTTTGAGATACTGGGGATCGAACCCCAAGGGGCATTCTACCTCGAGCTACACCCCCAGCCCTATTTTTTGTTTTTATTTTGAAACAGGGTCTCAATGAGATGCAGAGGGCCTCACTAAGTAGCTGAGGCTGGCCACGAACCCAGATCCTCCGGTCTCGGCCTCCCAAGTACTGGGATTACAAGCGTGTGCCACCACGCCCAGCCAATTGATTTTTTTTAAACAAAGGTATCAAACAATTCAATGGGAAAAGATAGTCTGTTTTAACAAATTGTTGCTGGAAAAATTGGACATCTCCATATACATAGATTAAACCTTTACATTACATTATATACATAAATTAACTCCTGAATCATAAGCTTTAAGAGCAAAAAAAAAATTACACAACTTTCAGAAGAAAACACGGGATCATATCTTCCTCATCTTGGGTTAGGCAGAGTTCTCTGGTATATCTCCAAAGGCATAATATATAGAGAAAATATTGATAAATTAGACTTCAACAAAATTAAAAAGTTTAGCATGTCAGACATGACACGAAGTGAAAAGATGAGCCATAGACTTGGAAAAATATTGGCAAATCATTTATCTGGTGAAGTACTTGAACCAGCCAGCTACGTAATGAATGGTTGAAATCCAAGAAGAAGAAGATAAGCAGCATAGTCTAAATATGGACAAGATTCTTGAATCTCTCACCAAAAGAGCACGTATCAATGGCCAATAAGCACATCAAAAGATGTCTTGCATTAATTTTGGAAATGCAAATTAAAACCCTCCTGAGATACGCTTCACCCGCTAGAACAGATGCAACCAAGAAGAAAAAGAAAAATTGGAGAACACACATTTTCTGACTGCACACTTAAGCTACAACGCAGCTGTAACCACAAATGTGGAAAAACTGGAATTCTCATATTTGTTGATGGAAATGTGTAATGACCACAGTTTGGCACAACTTGAAAATGACATGCAAATTTACCATGTGACCCAGCAGTTCCACTCCTTGGCGTTCAACCATGAGATAGGAAACGTGTGTCTACACAAAGACTTGATGTAATTGCTCCCAAGAGCCTTGGTCAAAACCAAACGAGAGGGGCCGGGGAACAGCCCAAATGTCCACTAACAGGTAAAAGGATAAACAAGATTTGTCACATCTCTACAGTGAAATGCTGCTACAGGGTGTGGATGATTTTTAAAAGCATTACGCTGAGAGAAAGAAGCTGGACTCAAAAGGCCATGTTCTACATGATATCATGTAAAATATATATACAGACAGGACAACTTTATAGAGACAAAGAGAATAATGATTGGCTGGAACTAGGGGTGGAGATGGGATTGGCCAGAAAGACACAGGAATCGCTTTCGGGTGGTGAGAATATTCTACGAATGATAATTCGCACAACTCTGCAGATTCACTGAAAGGCGTTTGTTTTTGTGCTTAACATGGGTGAGTTTTACGGGATGCCAAGTATACCTAAATAAAGCTGGTAGGTTTTAAAATTGAGAAAAGTCGAATAATCAAAGTGCACTGTGGGATCCAGGGCCTTCAGACCACAAGCCTGCCTGTGGGGGAGCTCAGCCCAGGAACCAGCTTCGGTGATGCACAGTCAACTTTCTGAGAGCCTTGATTTTACAAAGGTTTTCAACTATGTGTTTTGTCAGGTTAATAATCTGAAAGCACTGATTTTCTTTTCTAATCTGCAAATGTCTTTTTTAAATTACTTTGTTCATTTCGAAATTACGATCTAAACTAGACCACCTCAGGTTCCAGAAATTCTTGAAAAATAATTTCTCTAGAATAAGCAAGTATTTATCATCAGTGCCCCCCCAATCAATATTGGTTAACAAGTACAATAATTAACATTTTTTGGGTTAAGCAAGTAGGAAATTCACAAGCCACGTTTTCTAAGTATCTTGTTTTCAGGATTTATTAATTTTTTTCTTACTTAGGACTTGCTCTTTATAAGGGTAAAGAGAAAGGTGAAACTATGTTTAATTTTCACAAGTATTCCTGAAATTCTCTAGCCTTGAATTCCTGTGTGGGCCCAACCCCTTTGGTGTGCTAAATTCTGATGGAGCGAATCCTTAATCCTGCTACATGTTTTTGACAAAGCTAGAAGTGGGTAATTTGTATTTAATTCTCTTCATTTTGGATCTCCTTATGGTAGCAGTTACAAAGTAAAATTCTAGGAGCAGTCTGGAAATGATAGATGGTCAGAATTAAAAGGAAAATTATTTCTTGCAAGTTACATTTTTTTTTTATTCCCTACGACATTGGGCTCGGATGTCATCGAGTATGTTTGGTACCTGGCTTTAGAAATGTTAAGTCCTTAACGTAACAGAGTAGCTACTTAAATTTCAGCTGCAATGAAGAGCCTGTAAGAAAATGTAACTAAGCTGGTGTTGCTAACCCTGATTCATGAACGGGTTGGATGACATTTGGTGTTAATGGAGCACTATGTTCTCTCACTTCCCAGAGGGGAAAGACATAATGTTTGCTAATGAGTGACGATGACTTATAAGATATATACGTGCAGGCTCGTTAGATCTTGGGCTGTTATCTGGTATATGACATGTTTTTGGCCCTGAGATTGTCCTTTGAATATCTGCAGCAAAAAAAGCATTCCATTCTTCTTTATTTCTTCCCCCTAAATGCTATCTTGAGGCTTCTCCTTGGAGTCTACACATCTCCTGAGGAAGGCTCTAATTCGCTGTCACCCCTAGTTAGTTTCGAGGTTGATTCTGAAGTACTGTGGTACAAGTGACGGTAAGCAAGACTGGGAAAGAGTGGTCTATGCGTAGCAAAACATCAAGTCCCAGGGAACCAGTTCCAAGTGGAAAGTCCCTCTGCTTGTGAGCATTACGAGAGAGGCTGCCCGCTCTACGATAGGGCTGAGATGAGACCTGTTACACGGGGGTCTCTGGAGGGGACGGGAGAGTGGCACTCTGTCTCCTAGCTATTGTAGGCTCTGGAAATAAGACTGCAGGTCTCCACACACGGTGCTTAGGTCTCTGTGTGGGGGTGGGTAGAGGAGGCATAGCTCATCACTTAGGTGTACCGCTGGAGCTAAAGAGATGTTGGATTTGCTTTCAGGCCCAAAGTGTCTAATTCTTGGGAGGTTATTGAATAATGTGGTATGCCTCAAACGTAGGAAAATAATGACATGTTGGAAGGGTCATCCTGTCTCTCTAAACTAGACAGGATCTCCAGATGTAAAGAACCTTAGTTCTGGGTAAAAGTTTGTTTTTACAAACTTGGCCGAACTTATACAGAAATTTAGTTTGATTATACGTTTCTTATAGTAAATGGTTTGAACCGGGTGTCAGTCTGACCTGTGTTGCGGATACACTTGTCATGTCATTGCATCTCTTTTAAGCAACCTTAATATAAGTGATCTTTAATGACTTCGCTTCCCAAGGGCAAAATCTTTGCGAAAATTTGGCAGAATTTTGAATGTTATAATTACTGAAATGAGATCTTACTGATTTTGAGATACTGACTGTTGACTAAAAAAATGACTTGTACATTTCCGGAGGGACAGCCTACCAAAAGCACATTGAGCTACCACTCGGCATCCACTACACAGGCTCCGCTCAATAAAAGAACGAGAATCTAGGAAGCCTTCGCAAGGATGTGGAAAAATAAGAATCCTTGTACACTGTCACTAGGAATGTAAAATGATGTGGGCACTGTTAGAAGAGTTTGAGGATTCCCCACAAAGTGGACCATATGATCCAGCAATTATACTCCTAAATATATATATCCCCAAAAGAATTAGAACCAGGGATCCAAAGAGAGACTGATACAAGTGTTCATGGCAGATTACTTGCAGTAGCCAAAAGATAGAAATTGACACACTGTCCATCCGGGGTCGAATGGATAAAATGTGATCTATGCATACAATCAAATATTACCGAGCCTTTCAACGGGAGGAAATTCTGACACCTGTTACAGAGTAAATGAACCTCCAAAACATTACACTAAGTGAAATCGGCCAAACAGAAAAGGGCAGATATCGCCTGATTCCACTTATGTGAAATGTCTGCAATAGGTAAATTCATAGAGAAAAGAAAGTAGGTGGAAGGAAACCAGGGGCTGGGAGGAGGAGGCGGAGGAACGGGGAATTGCTGCTTAACAGATAGAGATTTAGTTTGGGGTAAAGAAATGTCGGGAAGAGTGGGTGTGACTCCACATCACTGTGAATGTAATTAATGTACACTTAGAAATGGTTTCAGTGGCAAATTTTGTGCTATCTGTGTTTCACCACAAGGAGTTTTTTTTTTTAATTAGCGCAAAATAGCCAATATCCAGCCAAGTAATAATTTGAGGATTGATGTTCTTTCCTTTAAGTGCCTAACCTCCTGGATCTCAAATGATTAGTACCCTTTGAAAAGACCACCCAAAAAGGTCAGCTTGCTGTATTCCCTTTTGACAAAAATAAATGAAACTTGGAAGAGAGGAATAAAGGAAGAAATGCAAACCTGCCCTCAAATGCCCTTGGTCACAGTCCCTAAAGAATAGTTTCCATACTAAGGGTCCTATTGGCAGTAGATTGTGCGGCCAACTTAATTTCCTTACATTTTCTTTTTCTCTTTTCCTTCCTTCCTTCCTCCTTCCCTCCCTCCCTCCCTCCCTCCCTCCCTCCCTCCCTCCCTCCTTCATTTATTTTTGATGGTACCAGGGATTAAGCCCAGGGGCATTCTACTTCTGAACTACACCCCCAATCCTTTTTTATTTTTTATTTATTTTTTTGTTTTGAAACAGCGTCTCACTAGGTTGCTGAGCGTCTTGCTCTGTTGCTGAAGCTGTCCTCGAACCTTCGATCCCCTGTCCCGGCCTCCGAAATCATGGAGTTATAGGTGTGCACCACCAGGCGCGACTCCTTACATTTCTTTAGCAGGTTGAATTCTTGAAAACAATTTTGAAGATCATCAAATAAGATTGGCTGTGTTGAAGTAGCTTTAGTATTGTAGCAGAGCTGTTAAGGAGGCCTAAAGTGCTACATGAAATGTTATAGCTGGCTATGTTATTTATTTAACTCTTCAAAGGCGATTTGAGATATTTTAATGTACCACATCTATTGTTGATTCATAAGAGTAATTCAGAAAGTCATTAAAAAGGTAGTGTTGGTAAATACTTTGTTCCCTTTTATCCTACCCATTAATGATGAATTAAAATATGTAATCTGTCATTTTCCCTCATTTCTGTAATTATGGAGATGAAATTAAAAATGATTTTTGTAGTTCTTCTGTTTGACGATTCGTTTGGGTCATTTTAAAGTACAAATCCAAACTTAAAATGCTTCAGCGACCAACTTCCTCAGATTGTCATAGTTTTCTTTTTTATTCTCGATGTCCATTTTTTAAGCCACAAGTAGGCCCCCTTTTCCTTAAATGGTCATCTATTAAAACTCTAGGCTCTGCGGTCTCTGGCCCAACCACTCAGCTCAAAGTTGCTGGAGAGAAACTTAAACATAATGAGCGTGGCCTTGTTCCCCAAAAAATCTGTGTTTACAAAAACAAGCAGCGTCTGTGGTTTGACAACTCGTATTCTGAACATCTGGGCTTCTTACCAAACTGGGACACTCATATTCTCTACTATGAAAGAGGACCCACTGTATTAAAGTAGCAGTGTTGGGAGAAACCCAACGGCCTCACACCTTTTAGATGTGTTTAAATAACTGATCAAAATAGTGACCACTCTGTATCATAACTCCTGCAGTACGTACATGGCTTTTGAGATGTCTGCAAATGCATGATTTCCTTTTGGAGGATTGGTTTTGCCGTCCCTGTCTTACCAGTGATCAGAGGGGCTGGTTAGAAGTGCTCCTGTTCCCTGGAGGTGAAGGTTGCACTACCGTGTCCCTGCCTCCTCGCTGGTCGCCACCCTGATGGGCTCTCCTGTGTCCGCAGCGTATACTCTGGGCACCAGTCCATTCTGATCCCGCCCTCGGAGCTGGAGACCAACCCCGCCCTGTGGCTCCTGGCCGTGAGTCAGTACAAAGTCCGGGACACCTTCTGCTCCTACTCGGTGATGGAGCTTTGCACCAAGGGGCTGGGCTCACAGACAGAATCCCTCAAGGTAAGAACTCGGGCCCAGCCTCAGAGTCTGGGGGGGCTGGGGGAGGAGGGACACTCCCAGAGGCGACGGGGTTATAGGACAGCCCTTCCAAACAACCAAGGTGGATCTGCCACCTGAAGCTCACAGATGGTCTTCAGGTGAAAATGTGTTATTTTTGTTTGTTTTGTGGTACTGTGGATTGAATCCAGGAGCATCCTACCTCTGAGCTACACCCCAGCCCTATTTTATTTTTATTTTGAAACAGGGTCTCGCTAGGTTGATGAGTCTCACTACTTGCTGCTGAGGCTGTCCTTAAACCTGTGATCCCCCTGTCTCAGCCTCCCGAGTACTGGGATTACAAGTGTGTGCCACCATGCCCGGCTTTTCTACTTGTTTGTATTACCATGAATGGTTTTTCACTCCACAAATGGTAATAAGAGTGTAAAATATCGTATGGATGTCTTAATTCCCATTAGGTCTAGTTAAAAGATCCTGAATTTGCTTTATTTTCTGAGTTAAGTTTTTCGGTGAACTTAACTATTTGATATTAGTGTTTAAAGTAGAAAGGTTTGAATTCAGCCACTCATTGTTGTTTTGCTGGAAGACCCTGTTTTGAAGGACTGAACCCTAATCAAAATTCATGTTTACAATTAAGTGGAGGTGTGTGTGTGGAAGAGAGAGAGGGGAAGGCTTCCATTATGTAAGAATAATAGTATTTCCCTCCGTGTAAACCAAGAACAATTTTTTTTTTTTTGGTGGTCCTGGGGATTGAACCCAGGGCATTCTACCTCTGACCTACACCCCCTGCCCTTTTTATTTTTTATTTTGAAACAGGGTCTCACTCAGTTGTTGAGGGCTTCACTGAATTACTGAGGTTGGCCTTGAAACTATGATCCTCCTGTCTCAGCCTCCCAAGTGCTAGGATTACAGGGGTGCATCATCACACCCTGCTTAAACCAAGGACATTTTGATAGACATTTTTCCATGGTAAATGATAAGTAGCCTTTGATTTCAGGTAACTGGGAGGAAATTATCATATGACCTGTTTTGAATATATGCCAACCTACTATTCACTTGATGTGGGTCCAGTGTGTGTGTGTTTGTATCTCTATAGATTGTATTTGTGTTTCTTTGAATATATGCACACTCAAAAATTATGTACATATAAATACTGAGGTCGTGCCTTGCTCTGTCCTGCATTTTGTTTTTCTATTAAGGAAAACAAAGCAAAATGTAAGATAATTTCCATATTAAGCTCCGTAAATAAATGAATAATTGTTTGAGGTTATATATTTATAAAGGGAAAAGTTACAAACCATTATTGCTCAGCTCACATTGTAAAATGATTGAGAATATTTTCCTACACGGCCCCTTTTGGGTACGTATATAAGTTACTTAAATGAAATATTATCATAATTGAGTAATTAAGCATTTTACACATTGTTTTAATCCTAGCACAGCTGTCTGAAATTGCCATTATTGGCTTTTTTTTTATACTGGGAATTAAACCCAGGAGTGATCTACCTCCAAGCTAAACCCCCAGCCCTTTTTATTTTTATTTTGAAAGAGGGCCTGGCTAAGTTGCTGAGGCTAGCCTCCAACCTGTGATCCTCCTGTCTCAGCCTCCCAAGTGCTGGGATTACAGGCATGCACCACCACACCCGGCTGCATCTTTAATATGAAGAATATCCGTAGGAGTTTTTTTTACAACAGCATCCTGAAATGGTTGAATTAATGACGTGGGTACAGATAGCCTGGAAATGAGGAGACGTGTTGGTCTTTCCGTTGCTCCTGTGGGGTTTGAAGTGACGTCCAGCTTACACACATCCGAGCATGTTGAAGGCTGACCTGGTGTCGCTCTCCTGATTCCTAGGCACGAGGACTGGACTTGTCCCGAGTAAGGACGTGTGTGGTGGTGGCAGAAGAGCGGCCGCGCATCGCCCTCACGCAATCGTTCTCCAAGCTGTTTAAAGACCTGGGGCTCCACCCGCGGGCCGTCAGCACCTCCTTTGGCTGCAGAGTGAACCTAGCAATTTGCTTGCAGGTGAGATTCGTTGATGCCACTCAGTGCCCGCGTCAACCCTAAGGGATTCCTGTCTAGCAGGCTTGCTGAACGTGTTTCCCTTGGCTGGCGCTTAATTCCATTTAGAATATCTTTAAATCAAACGCATGTGATGGGACCCACCCTTTCTTTTTCATTTTAATTGGAGTCTGTGTTTGTATCCATTATTCATGATGTGCATTCATAGCACTTAACACTGGACTTGGAACATTTTCCCTTTTGGAAGAGGGGTAGCACTTCTAGATCTCCGCTGTCAGACTTTTTAAAAATTAGAAACTAGGAAAACATTTACATAGTCTCATGCCTGTCCACAGGAATTTCTGTAGGGAGAATTTCACCATTTTGTGTGTATGTGTGGATGTATAACTGGGGATTGATTCCAGAGGCATTCTACCTCTGAGCTACACCCCAGTCCTACTTTATTTTTGAAATAGGGTCACACTAAGTAGATGAGAGTCTCACTACTTGCTGAGGTTGTCCTCAAACTTGTGATCCTCCTGCCTTAGCCTCCCAAATCTTGGGATTACAGGTGTGTACCACCACACCTGGCTGAGAATTTCACTATGTCAAGCACATGGTGCTTTGGGGAATTTGCTGTTTTCAGGACAATATAGAAATAGCAAAGCTGGCCAAGGGTGGTGGCACACCCTCTGGCCTGTAATCCCAGAACTTGGGAGGCTGAGACATGAGGATCACAGGTTTGAGGCCAGCCTCAGCAACTTAATGAGATTCTGTTTCAAAATAAACACTAAAAAGCTCTGGAGGTGTAGCTTAGAGGTAGAATGCCCCTGGGTTCAATCCCCAGGAACAAAAGAAAAGAGACAGATGCGGTGGCATAAACCTGTAACCTCTGTACTTGGGAAATTGAGATAGGAGGATCACAAGTTCGCAGCCAGACTCAGCAACATAGCAAGGCCCTCCACAATTTAAAGAGACCCTGTTACAAAATAAAAAATAAAATAGGGCTGGGGGTATAGCTTGGAGGTAGAATGCCCCTGGGTTCAATCCCTAGTACCATGAAAAGAAAAGAGGAAAGAAAAAGAAAAGAAATAACTAAGCTGCATTTCTGTGAAATAGGTGAGTCAGGTACTCTCCTAGTAACCATTGCCAAAAATACTGTTTTTTGTTTTGTTCTTGATGGTCTACTTCTTAACCATTTTCACATTTTTCTCCTTTTTCGACCTCTTCCCACAACATACACCAGTCTGGGGTTCACTGTGCCGTATCAGACTTGTTGAAAGGAAGGTGAAAGGCTGATAGGAATTCCCTCCTCTAGAGAATGTCCCAGGACTCCTCTGCCCAGCACCAGCTGGCCGGGGCACAGCACGGAGTTAGCTCCTGAAACACTCAGTCTAAAACTTCCCCAGGGGAGGTGCCGGGAGCATGAGTGGCCAGCTCGCCCCGTCTGTGCATCCCTCTCTGACCACCAGCTATTCCTTCCACCTACAAACCCAAAGATGATCGCTGCAGTCCACTGTGTGGGCAAGCCTCAGAGAGCTCGTGATGTGCGACCTTCTTGCCCACTCTAGGTGTTTGGAGTGAGCTACTCTATCAGAGGAAAGAAAACAAAATCCAAAAATGCAGATTAAACCAGGCATGGTGGTGCACTTGGGAGGCTGAGACAGGAGGATCGCAGGTTTGAGGCCAGCCTCAGCAACTTAGCGAGCAAGGCCCCTCTTCAACTTCAAGCCTATTTCAAACTAAAAAATAAAATAGGGCCGAGGGTGTAGTTCAGAGGCAGAATTCCCCTGAGTTCAATCCCCAATATCACAAAAAATAACTAAATAAAACCTCTCTGGTATGTATGACACCTTAAAGTCATACAGAAATAAATTAGGGGGTCGTTTTCACCTTGCAGAAATAGACTTGATTGTGAGAGGCATTTCAGTCCTCTCGCCATCTAGTCTCAAGCGTCTCCCTCTCTCCCTTCCCCTGCTACGACTTGCTCAACTCTCCCTAGCGTGTCGTCACCCTTACTTTGCTAATAACACCTGGCCTCGCGCTCTTCTCGACCCGAAGTGAACTTTCCACCGGTCTCACGTGCCCGAGACCCGCCCCTCCTTCCCGGTCCCCTCTGACATCTTCCAGATTCCTCTGACCTGAAGGGTTTTCCTTCCTCGGAATTCCCTGGCTCTCCATCCCTCCCACCTACTTCAAGCTTTCTCCCATGTCGTAGAATTACTGACATCCGTGTTTCTGTGCTGGAGAACACGGCTCCACCAAGGGCCCGTGCAGGCACACTATCTCACCCGTTCACACTGACACCTCTTGATGTGAATCAACTTCATATAAGCACCGATACTTGATTATTTTAACCACTAGGGGTTGTTGTTGTTTTGTTTTGTTTACTTTAGGCGCTGGGGATCAAACCCAGGGACATTCTGCCTCTGAGCTACACCCTTAGCTCTTTTTATTTGGAAACAGGATCTTACTAAGTCGCTTAGGCTGGCCTCAAACCTGAGATCCTCCTGTCTCTGCCTCTCAAGTACCGGGATTATAGGCGTGTGCCACCACACGCCCAGCTAACTACTAGTCTTCTGAATCACATCAGCTAAGTGAACACTTATTTAATTAGAAGTCAGTCTCCTAGGTTAAAAGCACATGGTACTACTGGCATTTTCTCTGCAGTGAATTCAAGGCGTGAATCTCCACTGCATAAAAGCTGCGATGTCCTCTATACCTCTTCCTAGAAAATGAAAAACAAGGATTTAAGCCAGGTGTGGTGGCACATGCTTGTAATCCCAATACTTGGGAGGTGAGACAGGAGGAGCTCAGGTTCGAGGACAGCCTCAGCAAGTAGTGAGACTTTTATCAACCTAGGGAGACCCTGTTTCAAAATAAAAAAAAAAATAGGACTGGGGTGTAGCTCAGAGGTAGAACGCCCCTGGGTTCAATCCCTAGTACCACACACAAAAAAAAGAAAAAACCAAGGGTTTACTATTCTTCTAGCTTCCTGTAGCATTTACAGCTCAAAACCTGGACCTGCTCCTTAAGAAAAAGCACATTCACACTTAAAAAACATTGGCAGTACATTCTTTAATGCATTGAACCCTTGGATTCAGAAAGCAGCTAGTTAGATGACCCCCCACATTTATTAGGAAGAAAGTTGAGTCATTTCAACATGAGAGAAATTAAGTGAACTTTGCTAATTGACCAAGCTATGGAATAAAAGAGAGAAATGTGGGAGTGTCTCCCATTTGTTAGGAATATCATTTCTCAGAACCCCCCCCCCCCATTATGGGGATTGACCCCAGGGGCATTCTACGTCTGAGCTACACCCCCCAGCCCTATTTTATTTTTTATTTTTTATTAATATGCTTTTATTGGTGCATTATAGTCTCACATCATAATGTAAATCATGTTGACAGTGTCATACATGCACACAGCACTTGGTTATTTTTTATTTTAAAATGGGCTAAGTTGCTAAGGGCCTCACTAAATTGCTGAGGCTGGTCTCAAACCTGTGATCCTTCTGTCTCAGCCTCCCAAGTCCTGGGATTACAGGTATGCACCACCATTCCCTGACCCAGGATCTTTAGCTATAAAAATGACTTCATTTCAATTTGTTGAATTTATGATGAAATTGGGCATTGGGAAGATCAATTTATGTCTCTGGTGTTTAATTAGTGTTAACATCAATTTCTCTTAGTGTTGTTAAATAATGTCACTTGTTTATTAACCTCTGTTGGAAAAGACACTTCCCATGACCACAATTCCTCTTCTAATATATAAGCTGTAAGATCTTTGGTTGTATTAGATATGTAACAGAAAAATTAGCATCCTTCTTCCACCAGAGGAAGGGAGAGAGAAAAGGAGGTTTTTCTAGTTTCCAAAAGAGACCTCAGTTGTTTATTATGAAAAAAACTTTGCAGAAACTTTGATCTTTATGATTTAGAAAAGCGACGATTAGTTTTTCTGAGAGGAAGGCTCCATTACAAACAGCTTTGTGTGATTAAATGAAGAGTAACGGTTCTAGTCAATCTTAAATCTTGAAACTCATACAATTACCCTGGTGAGAAAAGTAGGGTCATTGTTGAAAAGGAGCAAGATAGAAGGCTCAGAAGGCAATATAAATCTTAAGCAATCCTCAAAATTAAACAAAGAGTTCTAAGACTTTCATTAATTTGAGTTTTGGGTTGACTTGTTTCCCCCTAAGCTGCTGTTAGATGAGGGGAGTAAAAATAAATAAGGCACTGGGGGATTTTGCGGGCCCCAGGGGAATTCGTCACCTTCAACTGACACTTTTACATCCTCTCCCTCCTGTTCCATGTTGTCCCAGATAGTGCGCCATCATGGAAACCGGATTGTCAATTATCCAGCCTAGCCGCCCGCAATCTCATCTGTAAGCCACAGAAACCGCCTCTGGCCATTTAGATCAAAAGGGATTAGGATGTCACTGGGTGGCTCTCGGAATCCCCAAGGGAGGTAGAGGGGCAGTTTTAGGGCCGTGCCACCAGGACCAGGTGGTGGCACCTCAGTGTCCCATTGAGAGAGGACAGCAGGCTTCCCGTCAGCGCTCTGAGCTGGCTCCCAGCCTCAGGACTTGCGCACTGGTACAGTGACCCTGCCCCTCGTCCTCCTCGGGCACCTTCACTGCCAAGAGAAAGAGCTCGGCTCTCCCGCCTCCCGGGCTTGGTTATCCACAGACACCCTGGCTTCCAGGAAGACTGAGGACAGGGGACGACGTGATGGTTATAGTTCCCATAGAATCACTCCCTCAGCCTTTTGGCTAAGATCAATGCAGAGTATAGTTCCCATAGAGGGGCTCTGCATTCAGCTGGGATTCAAAACATCAGCTGAGTGCGTGGATGACACTGTCAACGTGATTTATGTGTTATGATGTGAGACTACAATGCGCCAATAAAAGCCTATTAAAAAAAAAGGCAGGGAGTTCCCAAATAGTTCAACCAGGCATGGTGATGCACGCCTGTAATCCCAGTACCTGGGAGGCTGAGACAGGAAGATCGCAGGTTCAAGGACAGTCTCAGCAACTTAGTGAGACCGTGTTTGAAAAACAAAAAGATAAAAAGGTCTGGAGGTGTAGCTGAGAAATAGAATGCCCCTACATTGAATCCCTGTACCAAAAAAATAAAAGAAGGAAGGAAGGAGGGAGGGAAAGAAGGAAAGAAGAAAGGAAGAAGGGAAGGGAAGAAAGGAAAGAGTTGAGATGCTTGCTAACCAAAAGGGAATGACAGATGGCACCTTAGCCCATCCCTTAGGCTGCCCAACATCGATGTCCCCATCCTTACATATCTCCCCACTGCTGAGACCCAACGGCTGCCTTAATGCCGCTTTCCTGATTACTCTCACTAATCTACTCACTGTCTGCCCCAAAGAGAAACCAGCCGAGGGCTCCGGAGTTGCTGTGACCAACTCTGAGTCCAGGTCTCTCCTGGTGATGTCTGCTGCTCCCCTGTGCCATCATGGATCATCTGTGACCCATGGACAAAATTGTGAAGTTCACCCCATAACAGACTCTGCGTAAAACTGAGGGATAAGGGTGACCATGGGAATAGAGTTTCTTTTGGAAATCAGAGTACCAAGAAGTGGTCAGATTTTGTAGCATTTTCCCTTTTAAAGAGTGCAATTTGGCATGGTAGCCAGTTGTGAGGCCCAGACTGTATCCCCAAACAAAAGAAATGAGTGCCTGGGGTCAGGGATGTAGTCAGTGGTAGAGCACAGGGTCCTAAGGTTCTAGCCCAAGTACTTCCAAAAAGAGGGCATCCCTCCCTCCCCTTTCAGAGAGACCACCACCCTAGTTTCTCTTCTCTCTCACTTTAAGGAAATATTGAGTTTTAATAATGAAGTGTTAATGGGATTTTACAAGTAGAAAGGGGAAGTCGTATAATTCAAAACACCAAAATCGGCAAGCTGGTGTGTGATGGCTTTCTTGCTTATTTTGGTTTTTTTGTTTGTTTGTTACGGTACCGGGGATTGAACCCAGGGGCGTTCTACCTCCGCGCTACGCCCCCAGCCCTATTTTTTGTACTTTATTTTGAAACCGGGTCTCACGAAGTTGCGGAGGCCTCACTGAGTAGCTGAGGCTGGCCGCGAACCCGGATCCTGCGGTCTCAGCCTCCCAAGTACTAGGATTACAAACGTGCGCCACTACGCCCGGCCTGCTTATTTTGTTTTTATTTATGTATTTATGTGTTCATCCATTCATTTATGTGGTACTGGGGATTGAATCCAGGGGTGTTCTACTCTAAGCTATACCCCCCACCCTATTTTATTTTTTATTTTGAAACAGGGTCTCACTAAGTTGCGGAGGGCCTCGCTAAGTTGCTGAGGCTGGCCGCAAACCTGCCATCCTCCTGTCTCAGCCTCCCAAGTACTAGGATTATCAGCGTGCGCCACCACGCCCGGCTCTTCCTTTTCTTTTAAAAATAAAGATACTGAGAGAGAGCCGTGACCATAATTACCACCATGAAGTAAGAGAAGAATGTAACGAGAATTTTTTTTTTCATCTCAAACCATTGCTTATTTTTATAGACTTGGCTCCGTTTTGAGTGGTGATAATTTTTCAATCTGGCTTTGTTTATGAACATACCACAGCCCAAAGACAAGGCAGCCCGTTAAGCTCTCCTCTTCTATGGCTGCTGTCTTCCCTGGTGGCTGCCGGGCAGTTGTGTCCGAAGTGGAGTTCGCGGAAGGGCGTACGCACAAGAACAGCTGTGTGTTGATGGAGGTGTGTGTGAGGCATCTTCAACTTGTCCCAGTACTTGGGAGGCTGAGACAGGAGGATCACAGGTTTGCCGCCAGCCTCAGCAACTTGGGCCCTCCACAAAATAGACCCTGTTTCAAAATAAAATAGGGGCTGGGGGGTGTGGCTCAGAGGTAGAATGCCCCTGGGTTCAGTCCCCAGTATCTCACACACACACACACACACACACACACACACACACACACACACACAC